>OOFE01040747.1:18006-35066 GCA_900323365.1 Monocentris japonica | reverse complement strand
AGTGAAGGGTAATCTTAATGCTACAGGATACAAAGACATTTTAGCCAATTGGACGCTTCCAACTTTGTGGCAACAGTTTGGGGAAAGCCCTTTGCTCTTCCAACATGACTGTGCCCCTGTGCACAAAGTGAGGTCCATAAAGACATGGTTAGACGAGTGTGGTGTGGAGGAACTCGATTGGCCTGCACAGAGCCCTGACCTCAACCCCATTGAACACCTTTGGGAGGAATTAGAACGCTGATTGCGAGCCAGGCCTTCTCGTCCAACATCACTGCCTGACCTCACAAATGCTCTTTTGGCTGAATGGGCACAAATTCCCACAGACACACTCCAAAAGCTTGTGGAAAGCCTTCCCAGAAGAGTGCCGGGCTGTTATAGCCACAAAGGGAGGTCCAAATCCATATTAAGGCCCATGGTTTTAGAATGGGATGTCCAGCAAGCTCATATAGGTGTGATGGTCAGGTGTCTTTTGACTTTTGGCCATATAGTGTATGTATTCATACAGCATGATGGAGAGAAAAGATAGAAAGATGGGATTATTGCCTGTGCTGTCTGTACTAGATAGCCATTTCTAAATTCAACTCGTGCACTTTGCTCTAAGGATGTTTTTTTGAAAACATTCAGGTTCAAGATGAGGCTGTTACTATTGTTGACAACATGTATGATCCTGTGAGTGGTTAACATGGGTTGAAGGAAAATCAAATACCTATCTCCCTGTGTTTGTTTGTCCCCATTATAAAGCCTGGATGGGTTCTTGAGAGCCCACACAGATGTTTGTCTCCTCTCTGCTGCAGCTGATGGCACTCTGATTGCAGTGCTCCGCTCCGCTCCAGTTTGCTCTGATTGGAGATGGTAGGAGTCATCCACCAGCTATTAAACCAGATTCTCCTCATCAACCTTCTCCATACCGCATATATCTCCAACATTGACCCTTCGCTGTTCTTTGAGCACTCCAGCACTCCTACAAGACGCTGATTAAAGCACAATGTTTGATCTTGTATTCAGGCATCAATGCCATCCAAAGCTATGATACAACCCTCAAATGACGCAGTCTAAATTCAAAGATTAAGGGAATATGAATGATCAGGGTTGTGATATCATACTATGTGCATGGCAGCAGAGCACATTTGAATCCCAGGCTCATACAGTAGCAACACCGAAGGCACTAACATTTAGGGGTTCCAGCCCTACTTGTGCCACCCATGTTAAAACTGTGTACATCCAGTATACTGTAAAACACTGTGTGTCTCTATTACATATGACTTTGGAGTGTTGTGTCCAAAAAAGCCTGAACTGCCAGATCAATCCACATTTGTTAGTGGCCACGGGGGCTAGGACATGCCTGGTAGTGACCATCTCATCTGTACATGAGATCAGCCGTCCGAGAAGTATGACACCTGATGGTTCATCACCAGCAATCTGTGTGTGTGTGTGTGTGAGAGACAGAGATCTGAGTGAGCTGAAGGGGTGGGCCAGCACTTGAAGGAAAGGGCAGTTAGCTGAGGGCTCCCTAGTGAGTGCTGAATGTAAGTTTGGAGGTCACCCTAATCAAAGTCACACACACACACACATACACCAAGATAGCGTGCTGCTGGTACATGCAATAAAAGACTCAGCTCCTTTGTCTTCAGTGTTTGATGTTGCCATGTACCTCTGAGACTGTAGCCTAAAGATGATGGAAGAGAATAACTGTTCTCCTTGTAAGAAAATGATGATTAGATCCACCGCGCTGGCATTTAGTAAGATTTTTGCTGCCCCATAGCACAAAATGACTCATCACTTACTTGGCCAGGTGGTGAGATTGCTGGCTTTCAAAACTCACTTTCTGCAAATGACAAAGCAATATTATTACAGTTTTTTTACGTTGTGTTGTATTACCTCTTAACTAGTTTCTGTTGGTTATCTAATTAGCTAGCTTACTCTTATATTTGACTTTATTTTTTGTCTCAATTACAGGCTACAGTAGCCCGTAGCTCAAGGGAGAGGAGACAAGTTCTATCAATGTTGTTGCAATTCTTAATGGTCACCAATAGAGGTCAATAAGGGTCATACATTAATGCCCCTTTTAGATCTCCTTCAGCTCTTGATTGTTGCAAACGTCAGCATTGTGTTGTTCATGCTGATGGACTAGACTATTGTTGTACACAAACATCACATAGAAAGATTTTATTTCCATATTTGTCAAATTACCAAATGCATTAAAATTGGTATGTGTGTTGTCCTGATCACCTCCAATATCAATTCAATGGCTTCATTAGATTAAATTAGATCAGATTAGATGAGATGGAATTTTAATCATCCCCACGAGGAAGCAGCAAATAACAACACAAAGAAAAATCTAATATAAATAAGAAGAGAGCAAATGGGGTGGGGGAAGGGGTATTAAACATACTACAACCAATCACTAGAATCAAGTAGAAACATGCAGTACTGTAAATGAATGGCTAGAAAAAGAAGATATCCTCAGAAAAAGAAAATGAATGAAAAATATGTGCAGTAAGAAAACACATCTGATCTTAAACAGATTTGTTTAAGATCAGATGTGTTTTCAGGATGAAAATATGTAAAAGCATGTATGAATTTACAGTACATGTACAAGATGTGCAAAATGTGTATTATATTCACCTTCCCACATCTACAGAAGGCCATCCATATGTACAGAAAGTGGTGTGCAGACATCTACTGTAAGAATCTATGCACCTTATCAAATATATTCAATTTACAGATGTCAAAAATCCTCCTGCAGCCTCGGGCCCCTTGGGAGCTGCGGGTGTTTCCTCTGAATGACGATGAGGAGGAGGCCCTATGCTCTGAAGAGGATCAAGCGCCATATAAGTGGTCGGAGACTAGCGCCACCTCCTCCACCGCACTCGACTTCAACTCCCAGCTCTCCCCAGCCCCGTCCTCTAGTTCTGCACCGCCCTCTGCTGGACAGAGCAGGAACAACGTCCTCAATGGCAGCTGAGGGAGCAGTGCCTTAATTCTACTGTACCTGCACGTAGGTTGGGATATATGTTCACTCATTTGCTCATCCAGTTCATGAATTCAGTCAATCAGTAAGTCATTCAGTAATTCATTCCAAAAGTCATTCATTCATTCATTCATTCAGTAAGTGATTTGTTCATTCAGTAAGTCATTCAGTAGATCCTTCATCTAGTCACAAAGACTGAGTGTCACCGTATTCCCTGATGTGTTCAACAGATACAGTCATGACTTGGATAGGAATATTAAAGTCTTTATTTTTTCTGTCTTCTGCAGATCCCGTCAGATATCTGGGCCCAGGAGGAAAAGCCTTACCATCCTGGGAACGTTATTTATGATACTTACTACATTCCTTGAATATAGTAATGTAATGTTATTTGCATAATACTTTTGTCTTGTGAAACGTGTCACAATGGTTTTAAATTAATATCTCCCACTGCACTTCCAGGTGCTAATGTACAGTACGTACTGTATGTAAAGAAATATGTACCAGCACGACCCAACTGTAGTCTCAGGTCTACATATGTTTGTAGTTGTCACATGCTATTTATTTCTATTCAGTTGTTTCAGAAAATCTTTATATATAAACACTGTGTATTATTAGACCATATTTGTACTTGATTTACATGTGCATTTTGACTTCACAGGTTTTTCTTGTTTGTTGACGCTGTAATTTTGATATATGATGATTTTTATGAAGATTAGGAGTCTTTTTGGCTGGTCCACTGCTTATTTGGACAAGATTGGAGAAGTCCTTTTGAGTAAAATCAGTTGAGTAAAATTCATTTTTTTCTCTCTGAATTGATTGTAGTTTCTCTAACTACCTTTGTGGGAAATGGCTGAATAATCAACAAGATAATTACCAGATTGTACTGCCCACATTGAGCACAATATGATACTCTATGATACACTGAATATCAAAATAAATATCCAATGAGTTATGTGCTTTTTGTTACAATAATATAAGATAACATGAAACTTAATTATCCTATGGGAAAATATGGATGTTGCAGCAACAAATAGTAATAGGATACAGCAAAACAAAAGAATAGAGCAAATGTTGGGTATTAAATGTAGCCTAAAAATGGACACGTACCTTGTAACATCTGATCAATCAGATGTGTTTTGTCGCTGTTTTTATTTAAGTTATACAAAATGTGTATGACTCTTACTTTACCCAAGTATACTTGAGTGAGATATTTTTGACAGGAGTTGGTACTTGAAGGACAACCTTGTGTGAGATTGATTTGGGAGAATAACACCCATGTGGAGGCCAGTCCTGCTTTGAAGATCAGAGGTTCCACTAAAGCTTTCCTTTTGCAACAGAGGAATGTGGCAATGTCCTTCAGTGCTACCAAGGGGCCTAATTGGCAGATGGAAGTCAAGGTTATCCTTCTCATCTATGTGAGCCAGTGAGAAACATTCTTCTTGGAGCTTACTTTATACTAAGTTTGAGTTAAGAGATCACATGCCCAGAGTTAGAAACTATATAATTATCTGATTCTGGCATGCCCCTAATACTACTTTTACATGTAGTTGATAGGATACAGTCCTCTGTGAAGTTATGTTTCAATCCATTCCCCATATTGCAAGTGTCTGCTGAAGCACATTTGTTATTATTTGATTGTTTTTAAAAAATGCTGTTATTACTTCATAGACAAAATCCTCTCCCTGGTGATTTTTACTGTATCTCCAGGGAAACAGCAAAGCACATTGATTGAAAAATAAAAAGACAGAAGCTGTGAGGGTCATTTTCAAATTTGATATGATAGAATGAGTCCCAACAAAAGGTGCAAACAAGCCAGATTTCCTCAAACCTGCTCCAGTGTTCGGGCCCCAGAGACCGATGAGACACATCTTAGGAAATGGCCTCCTTCCATCAGACCCAAGCTACCCAGGATCCCAAAACTGAGTGATAGGGGTGAGGCATTTCAAATTTTTCTTATAGATTAAATATTTTTCTATAAATAGAAAATCATTTGCAACCTAACTAACATTTCCATAGTTTTAATGGTGTATCTCTGTCATGTTATTGTCGAACAGGACTTCCTCCTGTCCAGGATGTTAACTACAGGCCGGTCCTAACTTATTACCCTGAAGAGGTCTGGGACAACGTCAAACCCTGGCATCTGCAGCACCCATTGCTCCACAATGCCACAGGCACGAGCTTGTTTCCAGTTCTGGTCCCTTTAGGCAGTGTTAACACCGGGCGACTTTCTGAACAACACTGGTGTGCAACAATCCACAGCATTGCCTCACTTTTGTTGCTTCAGTCATATTGGCACATCTTGTTTCCAGGAAACATTTGAGTAGACTGATCCTGCAGCTCACTGTTGCTGGAAAAATTGCCTAAATGCATCAATTTGCAGCAAAGGAGCCAACAACTATGATCAACATTGTTCTGAGCAATGCAATATTCCACTGTTAGAACTAACTATTGGCCTTTTATGAAAAAAAACCCACCTCCTCCAGTATGATGCAGTTTGTTTGATTACACATATACTGTAGAATTGATCAGTACTACAGTGGTTGTGTATGGGAAGCCCTTAATCTGAATTGATTCTAATGTGACATCTTGATTTGACACAAGTATGCATGAATATGTTGTTATGATCCTGGGCTTCAATGTAGAGTTTTAGTGCCCTGTGGTCTACATGCTGTTTCAGAAGCTGTTCCACCCAGACAAGAATGAAATTCTGGGTGAAACACTGAATAATTGTCATTTGATGGCATGAAAATGGTCAAATTTAAAGACACTGGCACAAAATATCATCAAGTGGCATCTTCATCACATCACTTTAAATGTTTTAAAATAACGTTTTGATGTTTTTGTCTCATTACTAACAGTGAGTGACTACGGCCCAGCATCATATGCTAAGGGTGATTCTTCCTCCAAGTGGTATAAGAACCTGAGGCAAAAAACTGTGAACCACAACGGGCACTTCCAGTCTAGCAGGTTACTTCCCTCCAGGGCTGCTTGGACCAGGAGGCCTTCATCTCACTCCATGAAGAGAGGAGGTGATAGGGGTGACAACCATGAGTCTCACCTCTCCAGCCAAAACTCAGAGCCCATGTGCAATGGCCTGTTGCTGCAGATTTTTCTCCTCCTGATCCTGATGGCTAGCAGTCCATATGAACCTCTGGCGGCCACACGGGGGTGATATCGCTCCTTGGAGAGCAGAATATGGTGGTCTGCTTCAAGCAACATGAAAGCAGAATAACTAAAGCAAGATTAGATTTTCACGGAATTAACAATATAAAGTTGGTGGTGAACCAAAGGTCATCTATTGACCCAGTATGTCTTTCTTCAAGCCAGTTCAGTCAACCAGTGTGTATCCATCGGCAAAGCAATATGAAGAAGGGAGAAAGAAATACTTTTTTGTTATTATTGCAGTAATACTCAAGAGGGTTCTCTTTAGTGTGTACTTAGTTATTGTCCAGAACATCTTCAACATACTAATGTTGGTTACTAATGCATGTATCCTGTCTGAGAAAATGAAATCAGGCATTTTGCTTGACTAGGTGCGCATCTATGTGAATGCAAAAAAATGCCGTGAAAGGTCCTCTGGCAACTTAAGGATAGGACGGCTGGGAGCTTCAGGGCTCAGTGTCAAATAAGATGAATTTAAGGGAGCTGCAATAGCATTTTTAATAAGGATGTATGTTCTTATAAATGACGATGCTTATCATTGTGGAGGAGGAATGGTGGGGAGAAATATTTTCTACGTCAGAATACTGAATAACTGCAACAGTGATGTCTAATAGTCTGCAAACAAAATGTTACCCATTATTCACACTGTTCATTTAGGCTGCTTGTCTCTATTTGTATGAGAGAAGCTAACTTAATTTTGGAAGTTTTGATTCCAGAGCCTGTATAGTTGCAGACCTGAACACCATATAAGTACATACTGTATGTGTCCTGGGACTGGTCTTCCTTCCAGACTGATCTGTACAAAACTACTGTATATGTGTTATATTCTATAATGTGCTCAGAGCCATAGTTGAAAATAACAATAGTAATTGTGAGAGTCGTGAAAAAAAATGTTTTGAAGATGATAGAACTACGTGAGGTTGTACATTTTCAGCTATAGAAATAAAACCACAAAGAGCAGCACAGTGGCTCAGTGGTTAGCACTGCTGCTTCACAGCAAGAGGATCTGGGTTTCACCCCCGGTCCCGGTCCTTTCTGTGTGGAGATTGCATGTTCTCCCCGTGCTCATGTGGCTTTCCTCCTGGTGATCTGGTTTCCTCTCACAGTCCAAAGACATGTGAGTCAGGAGAATTGGAGACTCTTAACACCCATGTAGGTGTGAATGTGAGTGTGTATCTATTTGTGTTAGCCTGGTGACCTGTCCAGGATGTTCCCCTGCCTTCTGCCCAATGCATGTTGAGATAGACTCCCGCCCCCTGTGACCCTGAATAGGAATAAGCAGATAACAACAATGAATGACAGAATGAAAATAAAATAGGAGAGCTGGAGAAGTTGTACGTACAAAGCAAAGGAGACTGAGGTTCAGTCTCCAAAACTTCTGATATCTTTCCTGCTCGCTCTAAACACACAACAAAAGTAGAGTTTTCAGAAGCACATAGTCCCAGACCAAACATCAGTAGTTCTGAAAGTGGGGTCCAGGGTGTCCCCGAGCAGCAAAATGACGGATAGTTTAGTTTCACATTTTTCAATAGAAATCATCCCAACTAGAGAATGTACTGTATATATATTCCAATCAAAGGTTTCACTCTCACCACTATTATCTCCCCATGTACAATGAAGACAGTCATACAATCCAATACCAAATCAACAACAAAATCTTCCAGTATGGGTCTTTGGACAAAACCTTATCAAATGGGCACCCGTAGCCCTAATGTGACTTTATTTGGGAGTTTATGACGTTTGAGAAGCTCAGGATGATGAGACTACAGACTAAAGACCACAGGAGCATCTGGCCACAGTGTGTGTTCAGTCTGGGCAGCCAAAAGTCATGAATGATTGTGTGTGTGTGTGTGTGTGTGTGTGTGTGAGAGAGAGGGAGAGGGAGAGAGAGAGACTAGTAATGGTGGTATGAAATTAAATGTCTAAGTGCATCACCATTGAGTTGACAACCCTTCTGCTAGCTGTGCCCCTGTCGGCCTGTTATACGATGACCTTGCCATGGTAAGACATCAGGCTAGTGACAATTTTGCATTGAAAAAGTTCCAACTTTATTTGTCTCATGGAATGTAGCACACCTAAAAAACATCCACTTTCATGTCATCATCGAACTCTATAGCTTGCTATCCTGGAAAAAGCAAATTGGCAAATCATCGGATTCCCATGAAACATCAGAGAGTGGCTCTTTCTCCACTCTAATCTCTATTTATCTAGTCTATGGCTTTTTGCATTGCAAGAGAGCTGCTGAATAAAACACAGAGGCTGTCCTGTGCATTTCTATTAAGTAGCATCTGCCTTCATTAGAGCAGGGGTTCTCACATCAAGAACCTCCAAATATACATAGACATAGATCAGACCACAAACAATCTAGTATAGAGTTTTAATGTCTTGTTTTTCTTAAAACAAATCTGACAATGAGGGAAGAATGAAGAATTTTTTTCAGTTTATTGATATTAGTGAAGCAATCTGCCTCGTTTCAAAATTTTCACACTTATTTCTAGAAAACAAATGAAACTGGAAACAAACGCAAAAAAATCATTTCACCTCATTGGCAGAAACTTTCACCCATTTTGAGAAAAATATGATTATAAGACAGAATATGGCACTAATGAAGGTGAGATGGGCGGTTTCTGCAGTGAAAGGAGCCCCATTTGAGAATCATTTTATATTATAGGTGACTGGGAGGTAAAGGTAACAGTGAAGAGAGTGAAACCTGTGAACAAAAGCTGCTGGAATCCCTCTCAAGGACCCCTGGAGGCCCCCAGACCGCCGTTTGGGAGCCACTGAGTTAGAATACCGTATTTACCAGACTATAATATAGCGGCGCTGCTAATATGATCATTGCGGTAGTTGCAGGCTACGGAGCCGCTCTGTCCGACAGACCCGGAGTTGCACTGGAAGACACTGCGCCGAACAGGTAAAATAATATACCTCTTTATTTCTGTAACAGCCGTGTAGTTTAAGTAAATGGGAATGGGAACGGGCTAAGAACAGCATATGGTATGGACTGTCAGAGGAAGTGACTAGACCATTCAATATAATGAACTCACCAGCATGCATTGAAGCTGAAATGATAAGCTGCCCCTCTCTGTGGACAGAGAAAGGACGCATTGTTCTCCTATTGGAGAGCTGCTCTGGCTTTATCATATCTTACAGCTGTCTCATCTTTATTTTCAGACAGGTTTAGCTGAATTGTGTGGCAGGAGGAGTTTGATGTGAAAGCACGATTGAGCAACAGATCTACGAACCAAATCTCTAAGATAGGTAAGACCTATTGATCGGCCTAATTGCCTTGGTTGGTATCCAGTTAATCGCCGCAGGCCTGTTTGTTGCTGGGTTAAACCATCTTTTTCCTCAATAAGACCTAATGTCTGCATTGTGTTACATACAGGCTTTACCTATTGCGGTCACTGCGGGAACCTCGTTGCTGCTGTGGTGACAGTGCCAGCCCTATCGAAAAATATCTGTAGTAATCCAATAATATATTTTAGAAGGATACTATAGAAATACCGTAGCTTGACAATAAACTATACGTAATATCCCATTGGAATATTATAGTGATACCATAGGAGAAAATGGGATAAGGTCACTATAAACTCACTACTGGGTACCATATACACACCATAAGTCCCGATAGGAATATAATAGTGATTTTCCATTAGGGTGACACTGATCAACTCGTGTTAGATATTGAAAAACCTGCAAAGCAACGGGCATGATGCAGGAGAAAAAGACCCGGTTCGGCTCAGAGCTTTTTCCTGTACACTTTAATGAGAGAGGGGTGCAAATACAGGTGCTGAGTCATGTTGGCTGGTCTTCCTCTGGTCGATCATACAAATTATAGTCTAATATACATGATTGTTATTGTCATTATGAGAATTATATGGTGGGAATGCACGGTTCATGGTGAACCCAATACAGCAAAGGCAGCTAATGCAGTAAGGACTGTCTTGCTGTAAAACCATAAAGATCCATCACCCCATTATTAGACAGATATCGAATGGAGAGCACACGCCTCATCCAATCCCATTTACATGAAGAGCTGGCTATTGATTTCCCTGTGTCGTGTCCACTCGCCTACTCTGGGTGCAGGTAGATGCCTGATGCATTCACGATGAGGCTGGGATGGAGTGAGTCATGGATAGTCAGTCAGGCAGCTCAGAGCTCCACGCTGGAGGAGTAACATCATGTGGAAGGACACTAGGAAGCAAAGAAGTCAAGGCGGCCTTATGTCATCTTGGAGAAAATAATCCTTAGCCCAATATATGTTTGAGAAATACCGTAAGAAAGGACAGAGGATAGGCTGCAAGAAAATACTCTACTAGATGAGTAGGTAGGCATACTCAGATGTCGGATGCTTCTGGAGAAGTCTAGAACGATCTTTAGATGTAAACGTACCTTCTGATGCTTTTATCTGCTGACATAATCTACCTGTGATTGCAAAGTCTTTTTTTCTAGAGCATGACTCAAAAATGAAAGTGTTCACTCCATACTTGACTCTCTTTGACTTTGTGACTGTCAAAAACAGAAGGCTATGTGTTGCAAGCTGTCTCATAGAGACACTTCTGGTTTGATGTGTTTGATGTACTGGTGCTAATAACAGCTTTGGCATGCACATCAGTATGTGTGAATGAATGAATACGATTGTGCCACATGGGACTGAATTTAATATTGAAAAGCTGTACCACAGCGCGAGCGATTGACCAAAGAGTCCTACTTTTACCTCTGGTGGGTGAGTCCTTTTAAATGTGGAGTATCAACACTGGCTTACCATAACATGATGTGTAATGTGTCAAATCCAGATGCCTGGTTAAATCATTTCCGAGTGCCAAAGTAGAAGTATAGCTAAAGGTTGGATTCCTCTGTGTACTGTATGTCTGTTTGCAAATTATGATTGTGTTCATGCATGTGTATGTGTGTGCTTGTGTATTCTGTGATCTCCAGTCGGTGATCACAATAAGGCATTGATTTATGCTTTTTCCCTTTAGAAGACCCTATCCTGTTTGTTACTACTTACTATGATGTATACGATGAATTTATGTCGTAAAGCTTTATCTCAGCCTTTAAAGGTGGGTAAACTCTATTCCACAAATAAAAAGGTGGATAAACTGAGTTTAGGTAACAAACTCTGGTGAGGGCTTATAGGGGAATGGGACCTCTGACATGGGAGGGGCTGGGCGGTTGGCACAATGACCTGTCTGTTCACTGCCAGCCAAGGAAAGCAACCAGCTTCTTCCAGCCCAGTTAGCTGGGAGGGCTGAGGCTACACTGATCTGCTTTTGATTCAACGGTTACTACAAGTTCTGGTCACCATACAGTAGCCTATTATAGCCAACATCTATGAAAATAATTTGCAATACAGCAAAGTGTCAAAGCATTTCTGACTAAAAAACATCTGAATTATCTTCAGGTATACAAAGCGACATCAGCTGAAAGCGCACCAGTCAAAGAAGTTCAAAGAATTGAGTCCATTAGACGTATTAGAGTGGAGTTATCTATCAGGGGAAATAAATGAGTGAAAAGTGTCTCTGTAAACATGTGCAGAGCAGAGGGGTGCATGATCTATAGCTGAGTCAATGAGTCACTGCTTGTGTTGTGTGTGATCAATACAGTAGGAGGGTGGATTGACTGCCAGACAGTCAGATAGCAGGCCCTAGAGAGAGGACTGGGATGATTTGCTGATAGAGCAGGGTCTTATTATTCCCTGCAATTCTTTCTCTCTGTTTCCCCACTTCCTAATATTCCTGAATAACGTCAGCTTTTAGATTGTTTTGTAATTAGTGGTGTGAATGAAAGCACCAGGCAGAGGTAAAGGGTGAGGTGTTTTTTTGCCTGAATTAAAGATGAGGTGTTGTGTTAATTATGGCCCGAGGTTAGAAATGGGATGAGAGCGCTCAGTGCCTGGTAATAACAGTCCAAGGCACAAGCTGGAGTTTAGGGCTGGACCATGGCCTAGCGGTATGGGGGTGTAGGGCTGGAACATGGCCTAGCGGTATGGGGGTGTAGGGCTGGACCATGGCCTAGCGGTATGGGGGTGTAGGGCTGGACCATGGCCTAGAGGTATGGGGGTGTAGGGCTGGACCATGGCCTAGAGGTATGGAGGTGTAGGGCTGGACCATGGCCTAGAGGTATGGGGGTGTAGGGCTGGACCATGGCCTAGAGGTATGGGGGTGTAGGGCTGGACCATGGCCTAGAGGTATGGGGGTGTAGGGCTGGACCATGGCCGAGAGGTATGGGGGTGCAGGACTGGACCATGGCCTGGAGGTTTTGGGGGACAGCTCCTTTAGTAGCCTTGAATGCCAACACCATTGTTGAATTTCATCAGTGGTGTCAATTCACTTAAACCTAAGTACGTATGATTATCGATTATATATTGACTAATGTTGGTTATACTGAATACATTTTCGGGGACAAGTTGAGCAATTACTGATGACTGACAAGATATTAATATTTGGTCAAATGATCATCTTGGAGGGAACATTGGACCTGAATGATTCTCTGATTTGATTCTTAAGATATATCTTCCAAATATATTTATGCTGATTTTGCTTGAACTTTGCTTTCCATTATGGATCAAATTTGGGCTCATGTAGGTTAGGGTACGGCAACACCTTGCCATACCCAATTACCCATACACGTTATAGTAGCAGCCACAGAGAGAGACGACGTATCAGGTTCAGTTAACTTTAAAGGAAGCATTCAGTCAATGAATGATTCCCAATACCTTCAGTGCAGCCTGGCTGCACTGCCTGGCTGAGCAGTCCAGGCCTACTGGAGGATGCCTAGCGCACAGTTGAGGTGACAGTTAGGTTAGGTAATGCCATAGAAGGTCAGTTCACATCCATGTGTGGTGCTAGGTCAGCTTTACATAAGCCCTGTGTGTCGGTAAGACGCACTTAATCCTGATTCTGACAAAGATACTTAGCCAGGCAATAGCACACACACACACACACACACACACATACTCCTCACTTGTCACATCCAATGTGTGACGTAACGTCGTATGTGTGTGTGTGTGTGTGTGTGTGTGTGTGTGTGTGTGAGAGAGAGAGAGCGAGCGAGCGAGAAAAGGTGTAAGGCCCAACTTGTATCAGAGAGGAGGGACACTTGGTGCTGTTGCAAAAGCACCAATGCACACAACAGCCATCATTTCCAGCTAGTTGCCAATCTATCTTCCTCGCTCTCTGTTGTCTCTCTCTCTAGTTCACTGGGCTGGAAGAATACACCAAGTTTTGGGAAGATTGATCAAGTAACACATTAAGTAGTGAGAACATAAACACCAGAATCACCCATGTGTCCCCAGTAGATAGTTGGCTCTGGTGTTCCATGCTAACACTTTAGCATACACTATGTTGAGTCATACTAGGTCACTAGCATTATCCAGATTAAGAAGACTGACCTTTTAGTAATAAAAAGGTTGTCAGTGTTTTTTATTATATGGTCTATAGATTCATTAATTTCAGGTGTGCAACTACGTATTCATCGTAAGTATTCAGTGTTTCCCTCAGAATTGTATCCCTCTGAAACAGCATTTAGACCATCATTTGATAAAACTGTCAGTTGAAACCCAGGATACTACTACTACTAATAATAATGATGTGTGGAATGCAGTCAGATGCAAGTTGGACTAGGCAGTTGCGCAGGAATTATGAGGTGGTCTCCCAACATGGCCGCTAGGTTGTGTTGCATGGTTTCTAGAATACTTCTGCAAAGCCTCTATATATTTGTCTAACCCTAATGCTGACTTGGCAGTGGATGTACCCTCCCTGACAGGTACCCTGCACGGGTTTTTAGCTCTTTTGTAAGGCCACTAGTGGTCAGACAGAGTTGGGAGGGCATCTATGGTCTTTCCAGTCTTTTCGCGACTCCGAGTCACCCATGCCAGTCAGATGACACTCATAAGACTAAGCTGGCCAGACAGTTTCCCCACACTGTGCTCTGAATAGCCATGGTTGGCATGCTGGTGCTGCCCAGCACCCACTACTGTCTTTTCACCAGGAGTGGAAATTACATTACATTATATTACATTACAGGCATTTAGCAGACGCTTTTATCCAAAGCGACTTACAATAAGTGCATTCAACATAGGTAGGTAAAAAACTACTAGTCACCAGAAATTGTGAGTGCATTTCCTTCCTAAACAAGCATCTAAGAGCAGAACCAGTGCTAAGGTAAAAGTGCAATAAGTTCGCTACCTACTTTTTATTTAAACAAATGACAAATAAGTGAAGCAAATAAAGAGCTAAGACAAATAAGTGAAGCATATAAGCAAATGTTAAGACAAGTGAAACAAATAAGCAGGTGCTAAGAGGAAGGGTCAGGGTAGTGTTTCTTGAAGAGGTGGGTTTTCAGCCTGCGGCGAAATCAGCAGGGGTGCAGCACTGAAAGGCTTCCCAAAGCCTTGAACATGCCTCTGAATTTGGGACTGCAGGGGGTAAAAATGCCCTCAGAAAAATCAAGGATAGAATATAGAAATGAGAGTTGCCCGTCTCACAACATGTGCAGTTTATCCTAAGTCCACATTATTATCACAATTCTTTCATTCATAATAGGGGTTCTCTTTATGAATACGATGTCAGTGCAGTTATAAACTAGGGTTGTTTTTTTATGAACATGCCCTGTTGACAGTGTTGGAAATCACTTCAAAAACAATTCACTCAGCCCCGACCCCCCAAATCCCTGCAATGGACAAACTATTAGACAAGTATTAGACTTGTTATCCAATGACTGCAAACTGCCTAGATTTGTACCTTTTTTCGGCTCTGTTGAATATATCAGCCAGTGCTGCTATTGAAATCTAGGATTGCCTCTCTTATCTCTGCTCCCCAAGCTGACCTCTTCTGTTTGCCAGATGAGGGAGAAAAAAAACAAAGTGAAATACAGGGCCCATAAACAGTTAGCTTGTCTATGTTGAAGGACTGGGTGTTCTACATTAGCTGGCTGTTTAGGACTCAGTTTGATAGTGGAGGGCAGAGTGCCCAGGATGTCTGCACTGTCTAACAGATGGTTAAATCACCTACTATCAGATGGAGCAACAATTTAATGTCTCAATCAGTGAACATCATGCCAGGCTTTATGGCCAATATACAGTTAATTTGATTTGATTTGACCTTGTTATTAAGATTGTATCTCAAATCCCTGTGTGGTAATTAAGTGGTATTTCACTGAACCTCTTTTTTGTTCAGGGTTAGCTACAGAACAGCAACCCCAGAGCTTGTAGGGATTCAACGTCTTGCTCAAAGACACGTCAGCAAGGCAGATACATGCTGACATGGAGGTTTGAATGCGGGTGATTGAAAGATGGTCTCCATACTCACTATGCCACCCTGCTAGAAATATGTTTGTGTGTGTTTATGTGTGTGTGTACAGAGAAGGCTTAAAACCCTCTAGCAGGGGTAGAGGGGTAGTACCGAAATATTCTTCTTAAGTAGTGCTACTTTTCTGAGATTTAAGTCATTATTTACATAATTTAATTAAAGTAAAATTACTTGTGAAAATTCTACTTAAGTGTATAAGTGAAAAAAAAATGCTTTTATAATGTACTCAGAGTAAAGGTTACTTAAAAAAAGGACATTGTTATATATTTCCCATGCAATGCAAAAAGGACAAGAGTACAGAGAGCTCAATATGTGATATTTCACATACTGAGCCTTTATTTTTATAGGCATTCTGAAAATAAGATTTTAAGTCATTATTTGTGATAAAAAAAACACTGAAAATGCCCATCCCTATCATGCAAAAATGTTACTACATTGTTGTTTGGTTTGCTATTAGCTATCCAACTAGCTAGCAAGGCTAGCGAACTAGCTAGATAACAATAGGCTAAAGCAAACCAATAATACTGCAGCTGGATGGATGGCTTTTTGGCTAATGATGACCAAGCTACTATTATGGATGAATTTGAGCATTTAATGTTTCAGTTAGTTAGCTTAATTTATCACTGGCCAGTTTCTGTACCTTTGGAGAGCTGAGGAAATTTGGATGCGATTTAAAATGTAGCAAAGTGCAAAACATCCTTAAGTAAAAGTAAAATTACTGACACAAATACACAAAGTACACAAATAAACTAAATACTCAATTATAGTAACAAGAGGATAGCCTCTTTGTCCAGTGATGTTTGACTTTTACTTTTATCGGTAGATCCTGTTGGACACCTATTGGGCAACTCTGCTTCTTTGCGTGCCCTGAGGAACACCTTGAGTCAAGGTAGCTGACGTTTAGTTTAGGGAGGCAGAGATTAGTCATGCCGAAGCCCCAAGAGTCCGTCCCTACGCCCAGACTCTATCTGTCTTCATGACAGCTCTGAGTGGATTGACTGCCACTGTACATGTACCTTCACATGTCTGCCTCTTCCAGGTAGAAGTAGTGTCGATCAGTGATGTAATGGGTAACTAAAAGTTGGGTAAACTCTGACCTCCAGTTTGTGATACAAGCACCAATATAAACAAAAAATATATTTCTGAAAGGCCATATGCTCATACAGCTTATACAAGTTTGCTACTACTTACTATATAGTGATCTAAGATACAGACTTAAATTCAACATTAAAAATCAACATTTCCTAAAATTAGTAATTAACTTTCAAATAAAGGATGTTTTAACATGGCAGATACAAGAAGACAAGACAACAATGCAATATAAACACGTCTTACTTTAAAAGTATATTTCTTTAAAAGTATATTTAATTTTTAAAATTATATTTTATCACAATTAAAATTATTTTTCTTTCATTAAATTATTGAGATGTTTAGATGTTTTAAAACATTTTTTCATTCAAATAAAACATCTCCCATTTTGTAGTTAGCTCTGTTCTCTGTATACACTGTCACTTATTTATGGATGTGACAGGAATTTCCACTGAAGGTTGACATTGGTTGACTTTTTTTGGCTACATTTGACTAATGAAAGCTGACAGGAAAATAAAGAAGCA
>OOFE01040724.1:11256-23688 GCA_900323365.1 Monocentris japonica | reverse complement strand
AAGGACCTGTTCCAATGTATCAAGGGCGTAACCATGGTATAGACATTGGGGGGGTACAAATGAGAGCCATTGACCATTTGAATTCACATTTAAAGGAATAGTCTGTGGTTTCTCCGAGATAGTGGCTGCCCCTCCACTTCGTTTTGTTTTGGTCAACACACCTAGCAATTAGAATTATGCTGTTACGTATAGCTCCCAGGCGGACCCAGGCGCAGAATACAGAGGCAGGATCGGATGCAGACGAAGCAGACAGGGAACAGGCAAGGCAGAGTCAGGCAAGGCAGTAGTCCGAGTAACCAGGGTCAGATGTAGATAAGGCAGACAGGGATCAGGCAAGGCAGAGTCAGGCAAGGCAGAGTCAGGCAAGGCAGGAGTCGAGTAACCGGGGAACCACGAGGAAAAACGCTGGAAGGCTATGATAGACATAAGACAATCTGGCAACATAGGTGAGGAAAGCCAGGGTATATATGCAGGTGGGGTGACGAGCTGATGGAGGACAGGTGTGCCAGGGGGGAGGAGTAATGAGCCAGTGACAGGGAGGAGTGAGGAACACAGGAGACACAAGGGGGAGCTAGAGGCGAGGCCGTGACATATGCCTTAGTTTTATTTACTGCCGACATGTAGGCCTAGGTTAAAACTAATGCTATTAAGCTGTTTAGTCTCCAATTTCCTACCTGATCATGCCTCTCCCTGTCTCTCTGTGCTGCCTGCATTGTGACCAGATATCATAAGTGAATGTAAACCGTCCCAAAATCAAAATGTTGTCACTTTACTTTGTTATTATCATCTATAGTTGTTAGTTGTTAGTGGCACCCTAACCTCAGCAGTGTACTTCAGTACAGAACTGGAGTAAATGCATCTGGTTCCTTTCATCTCTGACAGAAGTTTGTAAAGTGTAAACACTGATGTAAAGTGTCTGCAATGTTAACTCCAAACTCAAAGTACTTTTACCTCCAAACTGTACTCAGCTGAAGTACTTCAGTACATTTATTTACTGTAAACTTGTTGTGTTGTCACATTAAACTGCAGTTTAGCTCCGTTAGCTGTTAGCTCCGTTAGCCAAACACACAGCAGGACTCTGCTGCCCACCGGGGATAGATGGACCGGTACCGTGGGAACATTTCAGAATCTTCATATTTTTCGCAGGTCTCGCGCTGAGTAGCCAACAGTTACCTGAAACCTTAGCTATTGGCATTGCCTTATCTACTAAGCTAATGTTACCTATTTAGGTATCTAGTTACTTACTGTCTGAAAAAAAATGTATGTCCGGCTGCCGGTCCTGCTTTCTCCGCTTTTTAGGTAACGTTACTTCCTCCATTTACCTCCACTGACTGACCAAAAAACCCGTCAGATTACCATCACAGCGCAGAACAACATGAGGTGGATTAGCTAACAAGGGTAGCATGGACGCAACCAAGTGTACAATTGGGGGGGGGCGGTCACACACTTATGTTTTCCTTAACAAACAAAAATAAATTGAAAATAAATAGGAAATAACAAGACTGATCCATTGATGGGGTTCATAAAAGGAGGACATATTTAACATATTTTCTACTGTACATTGGGGGGGACAGATTGGTATTTTCTCAGTGTTGGGGGGGACATGACCCCCCCCAAAGAAAGCGTGGTTACGCCTATGCAATGTATGAGCCTAGGGAAGAGTATTGGAAATACACAATAATACTGTTCTGTGAGAAAATCCTCTGAATAGATACCTAGCTCCGTAATGTGAGTGTGCAAACATTATTGTTCAAGCTCAAATTGTATTGTTACACCCTTTTATTGCATTATGTAGACGATTGATGAAATGTTTTTGTGTACTCGCAATACTCTTCCCTAGGTTACTACACTGGAATACGGCCATTGTAAAGGTTAAGATTTCAATAAAACATTAGAATGATTACAGCAAGCTGTGAAATCAGCTTGGATCCTGCTGGGGCTTTATATTGTATGGAGGTATGCGTGTGTGTGTGAATATATATATGTGTCTGTGTGTGTGTGTGTGTGTGTGTGTGTGTGTGCAATGATGAGGGGTGGCATTTCTTGCTGTAGAGAGCAACTCAGGGCCAATTTTAATTGCTCTTCTTTCCCTATGCAGATAGAATAAAACACATTTTGGCTACCCACCATCATCACCCTTGTTAAATCTGCACAAATTGCACCCTTCAATGACACGCACAGGCCAGTGCAACCCATGTCTCCATATTTTACTTGCCCGGGATTTCTGCCTCTAATCATTTCTCTTTTATCTAACCTCGAAGTGAAACAGGGACCCCTCAAATTGGAACTTCCGGTGCAAAAACATAGCGGTGCTTCCAGCCGGTTGCTGGAGGCTAGTGTGTGAATCTGGTACCGAGGTGAGAGATTGTCTGTCTTGCCCCTGTCTGATCCTTTTCGATTTCAGCCTCTGGTCAAAAACACCCATGCATTTTTACTGTGCCGCCTGCCATGTCTCTACAAACCTAACTCTTGACTGTACACACTGAAGTGTTGTCAGGTACCGAAGTATGCTTCTCCTGGTGAAAAAACTCATTTTTCACCGCACTTTCACCAATCAAGTTGATTAAAAGCACATTTTTCTTCACAGCAACAAGCAGGGGGAGTTGCAGGCAGAAGGGCTGGCTGAGGTTTCAACACTAAACACAATGGGTTGGTTGTTGTTGATAGATCTCGGGACTCCAGACGAGAACACGCTGTATCTGATGTCTGCTTGACTTTAACATCAATAAGTCATTACCACATTCATTTGGAGACATTAGTGTAATTACCGTAAACAAACAAGACCATCGCTGAGATGACTGGCAGCCTCCACCAGCCTCTTAACTGCATTTTACATTGTGCGCCAACGGGTCGGATTTTGCGGAGCAAAAGCTTTTTGAGTTTCACGCAACAGCAGATGGTGGAAGAAAACAAACAGGCAGAGCAACCCCAGGGAGATAGAAGGGGGACAAGAAAGCAGCAGTGTTTCATGGGAAATGTGGTCGTAATTTTGAGAAACACTACTGCGAACGAAATGAGATCGTCATCACCTCAACCATGGTCTCATTTCTTCATGGAAATTATACCAAGGTATCACAATAGATTGACACATCACACAATCTTTATTTTACTGGGCAAGCAGAAGTTGCCCGGGGGATATTGAATGAGTTCTGCAATCACTGACACGCTGCTCGTCTTTCTTCCCCGGTCCTTTGTTAAAATAAGAAGCCGTCGTTCAGTCGCCGGAGGCTACGACACATTCCCCCGCTCTTCTCTGGTCAATAATGCTACATTTACACCACGGTGTTATTGAAAAACCAGACTGACTGTACACCACACTGTACACAATGCATCTTCTCGGGGGAAAAAAAAAAAAAAAAAGCGAGATTTATTCATTCATGTTTTTTTAATAATGGTGAAAATAGTACCACTGTGCCACACAACACTACACCTCCAGGCTGAGCTGTCTAAGACTTTAGTTAAACAATCACAACCTATCTGCTTTTCAACCCCATGTGACCGAACGTTGATGATCTACCCATTCAGCCCCTGATGGCGAGATCTGATCTGGACTGCGTGGAGTTAAAAATCAAATCGCTGCACCTTTTGGTGAATCAGCTTGTGAAACCCCGAATCGCTAACTCTATTGGCTTAATTAAAGTTTAAAACCACCCCAGTCTCTTTAAACCATCCTTTTTCCGAGCTGTGTAAACAGCTCCTATGTGAAATAATCTTGCTGTGGGGTGATTGGAGGTTTCTTTTCCATTTTTTAAAGCTTTACTGTCTGTGTCTGCCAAGTTCGCTTAGCCTAGCACTTGAGTTTTACCTCCCAGGGTGATTACCGGGGTTTTATCCCTCAAGGTTCCGGTGTCTCAAACTTGACTCAAAAAATGGGTCACGGATCTACTTCTGTCAGGCTCCCGCACGACAAGAGTGACGGCTTCTTTTAATGAGAGCGTCTGCATTGTACATCGAGGTCCCAGGCCGAATTAGAAAAAGAACTTTGGCTCTAGGTTGTTGTCTTCAGATCTGCTTGCCTGTATAATCCCGTCTGTTTAGGTCAACCTTTAGGTATGTACAGCACGCCGGCCAGACGGGGTCAAGTGATTCTGCAGGCCATGCTGGGCTGTTTTCGGGTCTGCTGCTCTAACTAAATCCTATTTGTTTGTTTCAGGGTGAGAACTTTGTTAAAGCCTTTGAGGATTTTTTAATTGTGTTTATTTCTTCTGCACATTCTTGCATAACTCTTTTTAAAGTTGTGTTTCTTAAGATTTACTTGGTGTAAAGAAAAGTACAACCTGCAACCTAAAGCCCCCTGTGTAAAACACACTCGCTGCCAGACAGGTGGATTCAATCTAGTGCTTCTCAAATAGGCAGAACAGTGTTTGTTTTCCAGGTGTGCTTCTCTCTCTCTCTCTCTCTCTCTCTCTCTGTCTCTCTGTCAGTCAGTCCCTCAAATCTAATAGTGGCTGTGATCCTGGGCCAGGCAGAAACAACTATTACCTTCAGCCACTTAGAATAACAAGCAGCCTTGGCAGGCCCTGCAGGGCCGAGCTACAATTCCTGGAGCATGAAATGTACTTGGCATCTGAGCGGAGTGTGATTCTGACTACAGTAGCGAACGGTCCCATACTGTAGGCTAAAGCAGGATGCCAAAGTGAGGCCCCAGAGGACTTCATACCTAGGTAAGCACCAAAAAAAGACTCCAGGACACACTAGCTCCCCTATCACTTCAGTTTAAAAACGGATGTTGCTGCAATGGTTGTGGAAGAAATTGTATTTTTAGCATATAAAGGAATTCATAACAAAATGCTGCATATCCATTTGGGGAAAAAGATACCTGTTGTTAATTTTTTAATGTTTTAAAAATAGAAATGATTGTACACTGATTTTTTTTAGCAAGGGCATTCATTTAGCAAATAACTTCAATGACAATAAATAGTTTTATGTTCATGCCACCAATTGTTTGTCAGAGTAGGTGCCACATTTATAACTTGTTTTGTAATGAAACTTGTCATATTGAACTATGCTGCAATGCTACTTTAGTACATTCGGTATATGAAAGATTTTCTCAACTCTAGATCCTATTCAGTTTCTTTGACTGCGACTATTTCTGCAAAGACAGCTTTCCAGACACTCCTGTTAAGACGGCATGCAGACATTCCTGCATCTTGTTTAGTTCTTCAGTGCTTTGGCCCTCATTTTAGGCTATACGCTCGTTATGAAGACGGCGTGCAGGAACCGCCGTCGACTGTCACTAGATTTAGTGACTTTCCAGACCTGCTCTCCCAAGCGACTAGCAGCAAATCAAGGTATTTTTTGCCATGGGGGAACATGTTAACAAATAAAACATCAATCCGAAGCGGTCTGATGATCACAGCGTAGCCCCCTCCCTCTGCTAAGTCCTTGCTGCAGCATATACATTTATAAGCCAATGAGCATGTGACATCATCTGGCGAGTATTTGTGCAGCCGATGCAGACTTCTTGCCTCTACAAGAGCTGCATCTTTGAAACAACGGGCCCTGGGCTTGTTTTTGGCGATTCCCCAAATGACAGCAGTATTAGTACGCTATAATGAGCTGGGATCCTTGGGAGAGACTAAATTTAGTCCATTTGAATCCTTGGATTTAAGAGGAAAAATGAGAAGATGCTATCCTACAGGATGGCCTGCAGGACTCGCTATCTGGTAGTTAATAACCAAGATAACAAGTTCGGTTTGCATCGCTGCTGAATGGTTCATATGGAGCTGAAAAATGAGTTTAGCTGGAACTCGCGGTGGCATCTGGCCTGTGCTGCACTTTGTTTTCATGTTTATAAAGAAGGGACCCGTTACTATGCTCCTCTCATTGCTCTCAGACCGAGAGAGACTCCCCTGGAACCATCATATATAATCTCATACTAACGAGATGTAGGGAATATAAGACAGATGACTCGTGGCTGGCGAGTGTTTCTGTGTATGTGTCTCTGTGTGTATGTGTGTGTGTGTGTGTGTGAGTGAGAGTGTGTGTGTGTGTGTGAGTGTGAGTGTGTGTCCAATAGAGAGACTAATTAAAAGGCAGAGAATATGTATGAACCAGCACACGCAGTTTAAAGATACATTATCAAAAAGACTGTCGGGCTTCTGAACATGCGGTTAGAAATATTCAACCCCTGGTAGAGCAGAGGGAAAAAAAAAAAAGGAAAGTCTATGGACTGGTGGCAGAAAAGAAAATTCACAAAGTTTATAAGTCTGTTCGCACTGCGGTGACTATATCCAAGACAACAAGAGCAGCAGAGGAGGAAGTAGCATCAGCAAGTGGGAGGAGCCTGCCAGACGATTGGCGTGCCCTCTTAGGGACTCCTGGTTGATCTCCTCCTGGCTGGGTGGCACCTGGGGGGAGACGGTGGCCGCCGCGTGGCTATTGCGGTTGGAGCACATGTCGTAAAGGTTTCCGGAGAATTGCATCTTCTTGGATTCCTGGCGGAGAGACTCCCAGACGGCCGCCGCCTCTTCCGGACAGCCGGCCATCGCCACATTGGCGCAGTCATGGAACTCATCCCAGGACCTGCAGAGCCAAAGAGGAGGAGGGTGGAGACGGAGAGAGATGTAACGTAAGGTGATGAAAACATAGACACCACAATAATCTGTGTGTTTCTGGTAGATATCATAGCACAGGAGCAAACCAACACTAGCATACACTATGTTGAGTCAAAAGTACCGGGGAATGCTTTCCCTGTTTCCATAGAAAGTGAAGCTTGGTGGGCGATGGGAGACTATGTACAGCTAAAAATCACTGCTCATCGGATGAATACATGGTTGCTCACCTGAAATAGTTCACATTCACTTCTATGGGCAATTTAGAGTCTCCAGTCCACATGACTTGCATGTTTTTGGACTCTGGAGGGAAACCCAGGTGAACACGGAGAGAAAAAACTATTGATGTATTTTGTTATTTTTCATCTTCACTGCGACACTATGTGTTTGTCCACATATCAGTGGGTTACTGTTAGTCTGAATACCCTGATTATTTATTGTGCATCTTTAGGACTGTTTTAATGATGCTCTTGTAATGGACCTTAGTGCAAATTGTTATTATTATATGAATATCAAATATCGTCTCAAATAAATATGTGCTTGTCATCATTTGTAATTGTTGTTCATTTATTCTTTTAAAGAAATCTTTTCTGATGATCAATAGCTTATAACTACATAGCCTTGCGTAAATTCTGGAAATATATTGATAATGAAATATGCTGTGACATGTAGTTCAGCATATATTGAAGTATATTTTGAATATAAGTAATATATTTGAACAAGAATATTGACATGTGTTGGCAATGATTGGATGATGGATGATTGTCATCATTATGGATGATTCTGGTGTCTCTGTTCTCATCATCTGCCAGAGGGATGAGGTCATTTTACTTATTGTCAAAGCAAATCAACTTGTTTCAAGAATTTTCTTCAAGTGACATTATGTTGTTGGTACATACATCAGTATGTACAACATATTTGGCTGTGTCAGGCTATATGCTCAGTATGCTGTACAAACTGAGCATACAGCCTGAGCAAGTCATTATTTCCAATGCTGCAGACATGTCATTTTCTGCCACATGTTGGCTTTCACAATTATTGTATTTGTCCCTGGCGGTCTTTGATTCTTTCTGCTTTTCGGCCACATTCCCAGAATAACTTCTTCCCTTGCTCCTCTCTTCAGCCATGGACCCTTGTCCTCCTCCATGTCCAACTCTCTATCCACCCTGTTGTCTTCACCATTCCTTTACTCTTGATCTTCCATCCATGTCCCATATCTCTCTATTCTCTCTCTCTGTCTGTTCTCCTTTCTGTCCTTCTCTCTGCTCCTCCAGCCAGGTTTTGCTACCATTATAGAAAATCATTAAACTGGTGCTGACTGACTGATAATTGAGTGTGATCATGATGCTCTCTAACATGGGAATGAATATTACTATGGGATGTGGCAAATGGGTGGAAGGTGAGGTCTTGGGTGGGGATGGGGGTTGAAAACCAGGCTTTGCAAAATGTTATTTAGTCTCATATTCAATCATAAAGTCTTATTTTTTTCTTAAAACAAGTGACAAATTCTGCCAATGGGGGTGTGATAATTAGGGGTCCTTGTTTGAATTTTTCTTCAAATGAGAGTCCCAGAGCAACTGAATTTGGTGGATAGGTTTAAAATCCCCCCAGAAGTGTCAATATGTCTATAAAAGGCAAAATAAGGCACATCCCTCCACTGGTATCACACCTGAATCAGAAAATATCAACAGGTTCTCATTGCTCTTCCCCCAAGATAATCTGTCAATCAAACAGTGTGTCAGTGAGTGTACACTGAATCACTGAATCAATATTGTGTTATATCAATTAGTGATAGAGAGTAGAAAAACAGTTAGTACTTTTTACTTTACTATTAATATTACTGAGATGAGCAATAGATGTAGGAGGCCTGCCTGGGTAAGATGTCTGCTTTGCGTTTGAATTCCTGAAGGTCAGCCAAGAAAACGTCACAACAATACAGGTCCTAACTGGTAGGAGATTGAGTTAGCATTAGCAAGACAGCTAACTAAGTTGTGTGCCACATCTAGACTCTGAAACACCCCCTTCAATCTACAAGGACACTGAGCAATGTTTCAAACAAGTTTGCAAACAGCTGCCACCAGTGCACACTTCATCACTTTAATATACTAAATTCAATATCAGCACAGGTTAGCTACTTTACACCTGCTTTAATAAAAGATCACCTGAAGTTACATTCTACCCATAAAATAACCATTACAATAAATCACCAGGAAGCTGTCTTTGGGGGAGCGCTAAAGAGTTGCAGTTAAATCTTCCCTTCTCTGACACATCAAACTTTACACACGTTAGCTTGATAGCATTGGGAAAGTTTGCTTGCTAAGCTAACCATCCTTCTAGGTACAGAACATGGCCATAGGTTTGCAACTAAGTTACACAGCTACAAAATTGGCATGCAATTTTTCTCTTGTCAAGAAAGTAAAACAATATTTTTGGGTGACGAATTTGTTTAAAATAACATTCACCAAGTACGTGGCTATCTCTGTTTTTGCGAGAGTGACTCAGCAGCAAATCCCACCTCACCAACTGTTTTGGTGGGAAGAACCAGTCAAGAACCTCCAGAGAACCATGTGGAGACATTAGCGGTTCTTTGCGTAACGGTGGTACTACAAAGCACCATTATCCACTTCAAAGAACCACTGAAGAACCACAACTTTTCTGTGTGCTACATGGAGCCTGCTCGCATGGGAGCAGCTTGATTGGGTGAAACATGGTGTTAAACCCCATATTCTAACCGTCCAGCTACGCATCTAGAATTGAGTCCATCTTGACTGTAATAGGCTGTTAATTTTGCTTTCATCACGAATGTGTTGGATAACTTGTCCCTGAGGAAATACTGGGTTTTAGCTGAGTGCTAACTAGATGAAAGCAGAGGGAGGGCTGGTGAGAGTGGGGGCTGAGGGAGAAGGCAAGAGCAGATGGCTCTCCTCAACATCTGCCCAAAGCTAAAACACTAAAACACTCAGAACACTAAAGTCCCTGTCAATGCCACTGCAAGCAGTGTGCATTTTTTTTCACTTGCATAACTGATGCGCTCTAGATGTGCGTATGCGATGCTCACAAACACACACACGTTTTGTACTACTATACTTGTGAGGACCTTCATTGACTACATTCGTTCTGTAGGCCTATTCATTCTAACCCTACCTGTAGCCACCAGAGTTTCATTTGGCCATAAAGGGTGAAGCTATAGGGTCCCAGTTGGAGGGGATGGGACGCTGAACTCTATGGCAGTCACATTTTATGATTTGGGTTGATAAGAGGGCTGTATTTTTACAGCCCTCAACCTTTACCTAGCCTAAATCCTTTACCTAGCCAAGTCCCGATTCAAAGAATTCAATTGCTAACCCTAAAACAGCCCCACCAGCAAAATGTCCTCACTTTGTAGGATTTTGCACGTTCTTATCCTTGTGAGGACATCTGGTCCTCATTAGTACAGAAACACAAGAACACACACACACACACACACACACACTCTCTCTCTCTGACACATTCCCACACACACAAAAGAATGAACACACAAATACACACATGTGCACACACTCAAAATTAACAATCAACAACCCCAGTAAACACCATGTCTTCTTCCCATGGTGACTCAGCTGTGTGTGTGTGTGTGTGTGTGTGTGTGTGTGTGTGTGTGTGTGTGTGTGTGTGTGTGTGTGTGTGTGTGTGTGTGTGTGTTTGGGAGATGTGTTTGGGTCACAGGTGGTGCCGAGACAGCAGAATCACAGCGAGGACACTGACAGACAGCCAGCTGCTTTCACAATAATAAAACCTCCCGAGGCTACTTCTGCTGGTAGCACAGCACTGCTGTCACCTGGAAACATCCTAACCGCCATTTTTGTCGCCCATTGTTCATTTATTTACTTGACTTAAATTTATAGTTGTCTAAACTTCATGACTCAACGTCACAGGGAAACCATTCTATATTTATTGAAATATAATATTGAGGAATTTAGAGATAAGGTTGCATTTGACTGGATTGGACGAGATGAGAGTAGACTAGAGTAGATTAGAGTATAGTAGAATAGAGTGGAGTTTAGAGCCTAGATTAGAATAGAGTAGAACACAGTAGAGTAGAAAAAAGACTAGAAACTAAAAGACTAGACTAAAATACAGTAAGGTAGAGTAGTGTAGGACCGTAGAATAGAATAGAGTAGATTAGATTATAGTAGAGCACAGTCAAGTAGAGTTGTATCTAAATAAGCAAGGCAGTAGAGTGCCAAGACAAACTTTAACATAGTTAAGTTAGAATTGAGTAGAAAAACTTAGAGTAGAAACCGTTTTAACAGTAATAGTACCTGGCATCAGTTCCCCCCCACTTTGCTTTTATTTCTATTCTACTGCTTTAAGTAGAGTAGAATATTTTACAATAAGTAGAATGAAGTGTTTCTAACAGTAGATTCCCTTTGATAGTATTGGTCAAAGGATAAATCAAATGCATATGAATGGAAAACAAGAGCGAGTAATGAGTAATTTTTGATCAAAGCAGTTTGGATCTGATTTTCAATGTCCTGCAGGAACCACAGAAAGCGCGACTATTCCGTCTAACGTTGTTGTGCCCCGAGAAAGCTTCAGTCAGCTTGTCTCTATTCTCCATTCACCGTATTAAAAAATAAAAATATCTAAAAACATGCAGAACACAAAAACACTACATAAAAAACAAGTCTATGAAAGTGCATTTAACTGAAATAGCTATGTTCCTCAGGCAGGGTGCTCCACAGTCTAGGGGCCCTAGACTGTGGGACGGTCAGAGGGCCCTTCCATCATCTTTAGTCGTTAAAATCATATCTATATTTAGATGAGAGATGCTTAAAATTGTGGATATTATATCATTTTTTGTCACCAGTTTAAAATTATTAGAGACAGATTATTACAGATTATTATTTGAGTGACTGAGGCAGAAATAGGAATAGAGAAAGCTGCAATGAGATGCAATAAAAAGCATGGATGACCTTCTCTAAATCTGTAGAGGATAAAAATATAAATGCACATATAAAGGCTGCTGTGAAAGACGTCCCTGTGAAAGAAAACGTCTGATATTCAGAGGGTTCTTCGGCCTGAGAGTCGGGGGTTTGACATTTTGGAGCCGTTCTCACTCTCGGGCATCTTGGGCCTCTTTCAAGCGGGAGGAACTGAACGAGAGGAGTAAATCGCTCCAAGCGTGCTCAGTGTGAACACACCCTGAGTTTATCTTAATGGCTATTCCTGTTCTTCACTCATAGCATATTTCGCACACGAACCTCCACTGTTCCGTCTTCAGCCAAAGTGTTTGATTTATTTTCCAGACTAGATAAGTCCTTTATATCTTTAGCCCAAAAGATTTCCCCCCCTTTTCTATTCAGGAGCAAGATTGCAACTGCATAATGCCTATTGTGGAGACATGGAATATAAGCAGCGCTGCACTCCTGGGAGAGCTCTGACAATGGTGCAGCCTTGGCCTAGATGCAAATCATAGCCCCCTATTCAGTCTACAGTGTGTGTGTGTGTGTGTGTGTGTGTGTGTGTGTGTGTGCGTGTGTGCGTGCACGTGTTTGAATGTGCACATGCATGCAGATCCTCGGAGGGGCGTGGCACGCTACCTCCTCATTAAAGGGCTCTGACAGAAATGCTAAAACCACATTCCTGGGCGGAAAGGTGGAGGGAAGGAGCCACTGAAGAAGAGGAAGGAGGGATGGAAGGAGGTGGAAACAGATGAGAGAGAGAGCAGGAGGAATAGAAGAAGAGAGCAAAGAGGGAGGACGAGAGAGAGGGAGATAGAGAATGAAAAATAAAAAGAGAAAGGAGGAGTGAGGGAGAGGGCAGAAAGGGACGGAAAGTGTGTGTGTGTGTGTGTGTGTGTGTGTGTGTGTGTGTCTCATATCTGTGTGTGTGTGTG
>OOFE01040722.1:10046-21321 GCA_900323365.1 Monocentris japonica | reverse complement strand
TGTTTGTCGTCCACCTTGGATAATCTAATAGGGGTAATATATGCTCTACCTCAGAATTTTGTATTGTATAATCCTAAATCTCACACATTTAGAAGAGCTCAAAGCCGACTTCCAAATTGCATTCCACTAAGAAGCAGTCAAGGATATATTAAGGTCATGCTCCCAAGCCAGCTGGACAGGAGAATATGCACCTAATGCATTAAGCTATAAATATTTGAGACCACACCTCTTGACAAGGTTGCCTTCTTAAAAAGCTTATCCCACTCCGAGCATGAGGCAGGCACAGTTCCCTCTTTACATTTCCTATTTATAACTGACGATATTTGTGCATATGTTAAAAAGGAAGAATCCAAAAGGCCAAACTGATTTTTAAGTTGTTGAAATGGTAGGGTTTTATCGCTAAAGATCTGTTCGACTGTAGTAATGCCAAGCCTCTGCCAAGTTTTATTACTTAAAGTGCATCCTCCCACTGAGAGAATGGGGTTACACCAGATGGGACAGGATGGAAGAGAAAGCCCCTTCGATGCTAAATCTCCTGTGCAGCTGCTTCAGGATAGAGCATGACAACCTAATAATAGTGTTATCCAGTAGAGATGGTGGTCTTGGACAGTACCACAATGATGCCAAGGATGTGTTCTTATTTCCAGATATGATGGTCTTCTCCAGCCATTCCCAGCTGCCTACCGGAGAGTTGGGTTTGTAGGCCCATGTCAATGGATACTTTGCATTGTATGAAAGATAATACTGAAATACATCTGAGACTCCTAGACCCCCCTTGGATCTAGATATAATTAATTTCTTGTAAGCGATTCTGGGCTTTTTGTTATTCCAAAGGAATCGAATATAAAGGGATTTGATGTCTCTGAACCAGTTTTGAGGAAATTTAAGAGGAATAGATGCAATGATATGAGTAAGTCTTGGTAGGCCATTCATTTTCAATATTTCTGCTCTACCCCATAGAGACAATGGTAAGGCTATCCATTTGTTGATGTCATCCTTGATGGACTGAAGGATGCCAGGGCCATTAAGGCTGAAGATTTTAGTAATAGGAGATATGATGTTGATTCCCAAATACTTCATTCCATTTGTATTCTAAATAAAAGGGGTGCCCATTCGATCAAATTTAAATGTGTGTGAGTTCAGTGGAATTGCCTCACTATTATTCCAATTGATCTTGCATCCAGAAAAACTGCCAAATAAATTAACCAAATTAACTGTGGGTATAGAGGATGCTGGCTTGCTTAGGGTGAGCAAAATATCACCAGCATACATATTCAATTTAAAATTATGTCCATGGAGCCCTATAAACCAGTCTGACACTTCTATTGAGTCGCTGCCAGGCACTCCGGGGCTCGCTCTATACCTCATCCCTTTTGCAGTGTCAGCCGGCCCCAAGATGCACTTCTGAAATTGCCCCCGTGCGCTCGATTTACACCGTGTTTTCTCTCCACCAAAATGCACTCCCATTAAATCTACAGCAAACGTCAGCCCCCCGATAACGAAGCCCAAATGTTTAATACCGCCGCACATGAAGAGGCCCCCAATGTGAACAGCATCCGTACTGTACTCCATCTTTGGAATTGTGTGTTTGTGCTGTTGTTTTCCGAATGTCCCCACAAGGACAGGGAGACTGATGAAATCCTCCAAAGTGAGGACGTTCTGCTGGTCCTCACTTCTTCAAGGGGTTAGTTTGTGATTAGGATTTGAGTTCAGGGTTAAGATTACAATTAGGATTAGATTTAGATTAGGGTAATGGTTAAGGTTAGGCTTGTAATTGAGAGGGTTGAGGTTAGAGGTGTAGGCAATGAATGTAGTCAAGTCCTCACAAGTGTTACAATACAAACCTGGCTGTCTGTTTGTTAGGGTATCAGAAAGCCAAATTTAAGACTTGTTAAACCCTTTTTAATACTACCTGGAATTTAATTGAAGACCAGTTGAAAAACTAAACCAAAGAGACAAAGCTGTCAAAACCAGCATGTTCTGATTGAACCTAACTAATGAAAGTTGTGAAACTATAAATGAGCAGAATAAGAACAAGAACACCATGAAATTAGTTGGCACATGAAGTCCAATTGTGTTTAGTAAAGCAGATAGAATGCATATCATACTACTAACCCTGTTCTGTATTAATCTGAGAGTGGACATGCAGTGAAAAATACCCCATCATTGCATGGTAAAGAAACAAGACTTCTAATGACTGGATTTAAGACATTTTAATGCTTTTAAAGGCCTTAAATTTAGATGATTTATTTTAAGACTAAGGACCCATGGATGCCCTGGTGTGTGTGTGTGTGTGTGTTGATTCATTAAACCCTAAGCAATGGCAATGTTCCTGCATCTAATATAATTTGCTACCAAAATTTAAAAACCGATGAATATCAACTACATTTCTGGGGACAAAGTTATTATTTGGTCGGTGTGATAAAATATGAGACGTGGGGACTTCCTAGGGGCAAGTGTTGAATGTGAGCAGTCAGTTTGAGCTTTTCAAAACATCAAAAAATGAAAAATGTAGTAACAGCAGTTTTTAAAAACTTTAGTTGTTTTTCATTTTAATTTTAATTTAGTTATTTAAAGGGTTTGCTTTGCATTTCAATCATTTTTATTCAAGAACATAGCAATTTAGGTGCTTTTTATATGTTAGTACTCCCTAAACTGTAATTTGGTAACACAATAGTTTTAATGTTTTTTTTTATTTTCAATACTTTTTGTCAAAACAACTAAACTAAAATGTATGATTAAAGCAATAAGAAATAAACCCAGTAGACACATTTCCTTGTTCAAAGGTATTTTTACTAGGTGTAAATCATTTTATGGGGAAAGTCTGTACTTTTCTTCAGATGTTTTGGTTGAAAATAAATAATAATCTATCGATTGTCATTATTTTACCAAATGACATTACATTACATGTAAAAAAAGAACTACTAGTCACCAGAAATTGTAAGTGCATTTCCTTCCTAAACAAACATCTAAGAGCATAACCAGTGCTAGGGTAAAAGTGCAATAAGTTAGCTACCTACTTTTTATATAAAATGAGACAAATAAGTGAAGCAAATAAACAAGAGCTAAGAAAAATAAGTGAAGCATATAAGCATATAAGCAAGTGCTAAGACAAGTAAGTGAAACAAATAAGCAAGTGCTAAGACGAAGGGTCAGGGTAGTGTTTCTTGAAGAAGTGGATTTCAGCCTGCAGCGAAAGATGGGCAGCGACTCTGCTGTCCTGACATCAGTGGGGAGTTCATTCCACCACTGTGGGGCCAGGACAGAGAAGAGCCGTGACCGTGTAGATCGGCTGCAGGGGCCTCTGAACGACAGGGCAACCAGTCGCCTCGAGGCAGCAGAGCGAAGTGGTCGGGCAGGGGTGTAAGGCTTGACCATAGCCTGGAGGTAAGAAGGAGCTGTTCCTTTCACTGCCCTATAGGCTAGCACCAGGGTCTTGAACTGGATGCGAGCTGCTACAGGGAACCAGTGTAGAGAACGCAGAATGGTACTTGTGTGGGAGAACTTGGCGCGGTTGAACACCAGAAGAGCTGCAGCTTTCTGAACAAGCTCCAGAGGTCTGATGGCAGACGCTGGGGGCACCAGCAAGGAGGGAGTTGCAGTAGTCCAGGTGGGAGATGACAAGAGCCTGGATGAGCACCTGCACCATCTCGTCAGTGAGGAAGTGGCGAATCCTCCTGATACTGTAGAGTAGGAATCTGCAGGAGCGTGTCACTGATACGATGTTTGCAGAAAACGACAGTTGGTCGTCCAGGGTCACACCCATATTCCTGGCAGTCTGAGTTGACGTCACCACAGCATTGTCAATGGTGATGGTCAGGTCTCGGTGCGGACAACCCTTCACCGGGAGGAACACCAGCTCAGTCTTGTCCAGGTTGAGCTTCAGGTGGTGCATCGACATCCACTCCAAGATGTCTGCCAGGCATGCAGCAATGCGTGCCTCTACTTGCTATGTCATTGGCATAGCAGTGGTAGGAAAAGTCATGGGAGTGGATAACAGAACCAAGAGATGTTGTGTAGAGGGAAAAAAGAAGAGGACCTAGAACTGAACCTTGTGGAACCCCAGTAGTCAGCCTGCGTGGTTCCAACACAGACCCTCACAGTGTCACCTGGTAGGAGCGACCCATCAGGTAGGATGCAAACAGGGAGAGTGCAGAGCCTGAGACACCCATCCCCTCAAGGGTGGAGAGGAGGATCTGGTGGTTCACTGTGTTGAACGTTGCAGACAGGTCCAGAAGTATCAGGACAGAGGAGAGAGAGTTCTCTCTAACGGCATGGAGCGACTCGTCACTGCAAGGAGGGCTGTCTCGGTCGAGTGACCCACCTTGAACCCGGACTGGTCTGGGTCCAAGAGGTTGTTCTGGTGGAGGTACAAGGACAGTTGATTAAAGACAGCACGTTCAAGAGTTTTCGATAGGATGACATGAAAGCATGACAAGAATAGGCAATTTTATATAAAGGAATCACATCCACACAACTGCTTTAGAGTTTAGAATCCACAAACAACAGAATCTAACAACAGGTTACTGACCAAATGACCAAAAATCAACTCAGCAAGAATCAATTACTTTATTTCATTTAGGAAAAATACAACCAGTGGAATTGAATCTTAAAACCTCTCAGTCCCAACAATTCTCAACTATAACAAACAATCCATATATTTTAAAATGGATTAAATTGGATTAAAGCATGCAAAGTGGTAGTTTATCACGTAACATTTTTGTACACACTCATCTAATCATTGACTATCAGACATGCATTGGACCTTCTGACAGGAATTTCTTCCAGCGCTGACCTTTTCTTTGTCCCACGGTGCCCATGAAATGTTGACGTTGCCCTCTGGGGGAGTAAGCTCAAATTCATTCTACACATGCACTTCTTGTTCTTTAATTGGCAGACGATGGCAGAAAAAAGCTCAGAAATACTGCCCTGGCTCAATCGATCAACCAGGAGTTTGACATTTTCGTGGTCAATGTACATGTGTTTCTGTCACAAGCCTCTGTGACATAAAATGGACGAAGACGTACAAACTGCCAGTACGAAAATGAAGTTTTTTGGTGACTTTCTCATCTCTAGTGAGGATGTTTCACATATAGATATCCATAACAATCACAATAGACTATTTCCAATTTATAAAGTGTGGAGCTCCATAAATAACTTGTGGACAGTTGTCTAAAACCTAAATCCTGTAGAAATTACAAGACATGACTTCAGCTTGAAGAAAATTACAAGACATGACTTAAGCTTGAAGAATTTTTTTTTTTGAATTTTCATGATGAACAGGCACAGTTGGCTTGTATGCAGAGAATACATATCGTGTTTGTATCCAGCTCATGTAATTTCAGTTTGGAACATAACAAGGGTATGGAATTGGATGATCAGAAGGAGAGAATCTGCTTGTGGTCATTTATTTTATTCTTTTTTTTTTTACCTCTCCTTCATTTCTGCCATTTAATATTGTTGGCCTGCTAATTTTTTGCTTATTTTGCTTTAACCATACAACACATTAAATAAAAACTACTGTATATAACATCTTAAGTGCAGCTAATGAAAATCAGTATGGCATTATTATCCCATACATGCCCATGTGGCAAGCCTGTAATTAGCACTCTGCTAGTTTTAATTTGTTTTAGATATGGCTTCTGATTTTTTCTTGATCTTGATCTTCACCCATATGTGCAAGTATAAATTGTATTTCTGTCTCTGTTGCATGCAAGTAGAAACTACTGACAATCTCTGGTCTCCTCTCCTGCATGAAAACACTGCTTAGCTGTCTTCTTTGCTGACTAACCTGTCTCTGACTGGCTTATCTCAGCTCCCTGACAGCACACATTTCTTTGATCATATGTATTATATCTTAAGGTTCAAACACTTTCCAGCTCCTTGTTTGTTTCTCTAAGCTTAAAGGCGCCAAAAAAATAGATGAATGAAAAGGTAAAGAACAGGTATTAATCAAAGAACACAAAAAAGGAAGATGGAAGTAGTGGAAATTGTAAATGTTTAGACTCCCTGTTACGGAGTGTGGGTTGTGGATGAATCCCAAGTGAAGAGTAGAAAAGTATTTACAAAGTATCTCAACAAAAATAGCCACATTTGACACCTACTGTCCTGATCACTTCCAACACCAGTCTCGACTAACTGCAGAGGAGGAGGTCCTTTAATCCACATGGGATATACCACTAGACTCCCCTAATCAATTAACAATAGCAATAATGTAAAATAAACAATTGCCACAACACAAAACATATATTCAATAATGACTACTGTATTACATACGAAACATAATAAACCAAATAAACATAATAAACAGAGCTAACTATACATCATTAAACCAAAATGGTACCGTCCACACACTACTGCGCATGCCCAGGTCGGGAACAATCCACAATATAGTCGACACGTGATAAACGGGCTTGGCTTAGGACCCAGCGGACAACACGGAACTGAAACAGAGAATGGGTGAGCTGACAGGAACACAAACAGGATGATCGCGGTTGAAAAATGAGTAAAATAAAAGATATAAACTGGTAATACTTTGTCGAGTGAATTATTGATGAATAAAGAAATACAGAGGGTTGTTGTAATGCGTGCACTCACTACGACAACGGGGCAGGGGGAAGTTATGTGTGGATGCATGTATGTAGGTGTGTGTAAGGAGCGCCTTTACCGAGTGCTGCCCGGAGCCAGTGACAGCCTTTGTGATTTAGGAGGGTTGTCTCAGGTGCATGGGTTCAAAAATCATAGACAAAAAATAAACCAACGAGACCTCACACACTAATTATAGAGGAAGAATACCAAAGGAGGAACTGATACAGAAAAAGGACAGACATTTACTTACATGAGGTGACAAAAAAAAAGTGTCAAAAACTTAAAAACTGCAAGAAAAAATAAAATTCGGGAAGTAGGCCATCAGTTCTCGTGCCATGTCTTGCCATACCCAACAGATGCCCGTGTGTGTGTGTGTGTTTGTGTGTGCGTGAGAGAGCAAGAGAGAGAGAGGGTGACCATGTGTTCACACTGCAAGCAGCTTGGTTGATGGGTGGCTCTATTCTGACCGGTCATGGGCGGTGTAAGAGGCTCCGATCCGTGTTAAGGTTACACTTAGGATCTATGTACTGGTCTGCAGCTACAAAGTTTTGTAGTGCATTTTTCACTGCTTTGGTATTGACTTGCACTGCATTTTTTTCAATAAGCTAGCGCTAATTAGGTAGCATTAATCCAAAATAAACAGAAAAACTCAATAAAACTACTTACAATCTCACCGTGGTTCCATAGGATGGATGCAACCGTTCTCCAAGCATTGGTTTTGTAGTCTTTCAAATAAAAGTTGTAGAGAACTGAGAAGCTTTGAATGGCTGGAATTAACTTCTCATCCATTTTGCACTTGCCAGACTGCTACTGTCCATTAAAAGAAATTACATTGGAATCAAGGGGGCACGAAATCTCATTGGCTCTTGAAGGCCGTTTGCCATTTTTTTTCCATCCGCACATTGGCCGAGTTTCCCTGGTCGCTCAGCTCTATAGGAAATGAATGAACTTCCGGTGACTTGTTGATCATGTTGCTTGCAGTGTGAACGCACGATTAGTGTGTATGTCTGTGCACATGTGTGTGCGTGTGATTCGTACGTGTGTGTGTGCACATAGGTAGTTTGTGTATATTTGTGAGTGTGAGCGTAGGGTGTTTACTGAGTTCACATATTTGCTAAAAGGTAAACTAACTGTGCACACAATTATCGTCATCCTTTGTGAATGCATGTTTCCTGCGTGGAAATTGTTTATACAGACACACAGAACTCCATCAATATAATCTGACTGCTGATGTCAATCCTATTTCATGCAACATAACTGCGTGCATACGCATTGCCAAACGGGTGCTGCCCTCCGTCTGTCTGGATGATTAGCTGTGCATTAACTAGGTAATTTATGTATGAGGGCACTTATTATGACCTGAGCTGCTCACCGCAGATTGCCGTGCCACATCTCGTTTATTCTGAGTGGCTGCCGGTGTCCCCTCAGAGCGCCCACACCCAAGACTGAGAAAACAGTGCTCAAGCACGACGATTGCATCTCTCAAACAAATAAAGCCATAATGAAGAGTGTTAGAAGGAAAAGAGAAATGCTGGGGAAACAATAAGTGACATTTGCTCTTGTAACCTCTCTCCATCTGGGCTGAGTGTATGCAGGCGTAATGAAAAATACAATCTCAATTTATGATTCATTTCTTATTTCACCGTGGGCATTTTGTCAGATGTGAGGAATTAAGTTACAGCAACGAAAACAATGTGTTGGACAGAGGAGGCATGCGGTGTATACACACCGTGTCACAGCTTTTTCATGAACAGAACACTGGTTTCTGGGTAGATTGGAGTTTTGGATATACAGACGTTTCTCTGCGGTAGAGCTGCTCTGGAGGCAGAAAGAATCATTAGTTGAGTTAAACCTTAATGGGCAGAGACAAAAAAGCGCACGTTAGCTAACTGGTAAATGTGAATAGCAAAGAAGGAACTCTTGGAAGGCCAGCAGGTAGCTAACTACCTAGCTAGCTATAGGCCAGTCTAGCTAGTGTGAACGTGAAAGGTCAGCATAGTTAACTAGCTGACCTAGATAGCTTAGTATGGCTAGAATGCATTTTTTCAGTTAGTAGCAAGAACGCTAGGCTTCATAATATTAGCTACCTCCTTTCTTCCCCATTGCCTTTTTCATTGGGCTTCAGTCTAACATTCAGGGTTGCCAGGTTGCTTCCAAGGTAAGCACCTTTTGGCTGCTAGGGTAGGTAGGTAGGTACTTTATTAATCCCTGGGGGGAAAATTTCTTTGTTACAGCAGCCGAGACATAGAATAACACAACTAAGAATAAAAAATACAATAGGAAAAATAAAAATGAAGAATAAAAAAAGATATGAAGCTATACTCTACAAAAATACAAAAATACAAAAATATACAAATGCGCAGTGCAAAAGAAAAATAATTGTAATGTGCAAAAAGTGAAAATGTGCAGTAGTGGTGCTAAAATTCACCAGCGGAGGGAGCTGGGGAGCGGGAGCTCGACACTGGATGGGAAGTGCTGGGATCACCAGACCTCTTTGCATTGGACAAAGAAGTAGTGCAACTGTACATCAGCCGTACTGATTTATTGCCAAATGTGGTGGGTGTCAACACATTAATACTCCACTGAGCAATTTTATCTTTATTAGCTGTTTAGAAGACCTTTAAATGGTTTATAATGTCTGGGCAAACCGCAGGCTGTGTAGAGTTTAAAAATGAAGGTTTAGTAGACTAAAAAAGACTAATAAAAATCTTGTAGATATGGACTTCTCCAGTATATTTCTGATATTTACAGATGAAACAGCTGTGAACATGCATTGTTTAAATATGTGATAATGCATTTGCTGCTTGGTCTAAAACTGTGCAATACACAGCCAAAAAGATTGTGGGCTATATGAAAGCTAAAGCATAGATATGACGTTGAAGACATCTAGTGCTCAGTGGGATTGTTCCCCATGGTCCATGAAATCAGCTAGATTTGTTGCTAAATCCAAAAAGTTGACAAGTTGGCAAGAGTGTTATTGTTACTTAGCCAGAAAAAAAAACTGTGGTTATTTGGCTCCACTCATTGAGGTTTAACTCAAACAGCGAGTTATTTCTGGAAGCAGAAATGACATTATTTCTGCTTCCAGAGCAGCTCTGCCTCCAAGAAATGTTTGTAGAACTCAAACTCAAATCTGCTACACGGATTGTGTCACAGCTTTTCCCTGAAAAACAAAACAAAACACTGGTTTGTGGTCAGTGTTGCTGGTCAGTGAGAGCAACTTGCTCTGTCAAAACTATCAAAGGTATCTTTTTAAAGAACACACGCTTCGTACGTGTCGTACGTGTGTGTGTGAGAGAGTCAGTGGGGGTCAATAATTGATGGGGAAGTTGCTGGCTGGAGGGTTGCCAGCCCTGTCGATTCTGTAGATAAAGCCAATGGGAATGAAATGAGAGCAGGAGCTGATTGGACTGTGCGGGGCGTTGGCCATAAAAAGAGAAATGAAGACTAATGGGCATATGATTGGCCCAGGAGATGGGACACAAATGAGAGGCTGGCGGAGGCAGCGGTCAGGACAATGACTAATGACACCCCCAACCCACAATCAGGACATCCACCTTCTGAGAGAATCATTGGCCTTTTGGTCTGGACAGCAGGCTCATTGACCACACACTCATTCAGTCTCTTTCTCGCTCTCTCTCACACACACACACACACACACACCCGCCAGATGGACACAGCATGAAGGAGAAACACACACACACCCACTGACATCATTTCAATCAACTTCTTATCTACAATGACAACATTTATATGACATTTTCATATAAATGTCAGTTTTGCTTCTCTCTATGGCTGATTGATGTAACACAATAGTGATTCGACCTATATCCACTTGATGAAAGTTTTTCCATTTGCTGTCCTAAACACCTCTGCTGCACTGAAAAATCCTCTGCTACACAGGAAGTGATGCGATTTACATTTCTGATTTATTCGGAACAAAAAGAAGAAGAACTGGGTAGTTAGCATGAGCAGCGATAGCCACCGTGGCTGAACAGACAAAGAAAAGAGCGCCACCTACAGAAACTTCATCAACAGAAAATCCAAGGGAAAAGACATCGCAGTACTGGACACACTGTTTGATTGACAGGTGAACTCTGGGAAGTGCAGTGCAGAAACACCACAGAAAAATAAAATAAAAATAAATAAATGAATAAAAAACATTAGCATTGCCACTTTAAAGATGAACATACTCTTGCTGTCCTGTTGCGATACACTATGCGAATGGTGGCCATCACAGTAAACATCGAGCTCTTCCAAAGTCAGGTAGTGTTTGCTTCCTGCTTCCATCACATGCTCAGTGCATATTTTCTGCCTGCTAAAAGCAGAGGAAATGAGTCATGCGCTAAGAAAGACCATAAAGTAGTCAGGAGTCTTTGTAGAACGCATAGAAATGGACCATCATCCTCTCTGCTTTTTCTGTCACCTTTCCCACAATTCAATGTTCTCGCAGCCCTCTCTTTCAAAGAGAGCCATCTGACTGCGCGGACCTTGTAATGCTCTCTGATTAATTGGCCAGGCTTTTCCAGCACTTTGGGCTGATGGCAGCAGTGGGAGCTCAGTAATGGGAATGTCATTTTCATGCTGCTTTAAATGGGACTTTATTATAGGAAGTAAAGTGGCTGGTACAGCTATAAAGTGGCTCGGTGGAGGAGTGGCATTTTTGGTCTTATATTTCTGATTTACA
>OOFE01040718.1:4683-15759 GCA_900323365.1 Monocentris japonica | reverse complement strand
TGTTTGTCGTCCACCTTGGATAATCTAATAGGGGTAATATATGCTCTACCTCAGAATTTTGTATTGTATAATCCTAAATCTCACACATTTAGAAGAGCTCAAAGCCGACCTCCAAATTGCATTCCACTGAGAAGCAGTCAAGGATATATTAAGGTCATGCTCCCAAGCCAGCTGGACAGAAGAATATGCATTAGGGGCAGCCCTAAACATTAAGCTATAAATATTTGAGACCACACCTCTTGACAAGGTTGCCCTCTTAAAAAGCTGATCCCACTCCGAGCATGAGGCAGGCACAGCTCCCTCTTTACATTTCCTATTTATAACAGACAATATTTGTGCATATGTTAAAAAAGGAAGAATCCAAAAGGCCAAACTGATTTTTAAGTTGTTGAAATGGTAGGATTTTATCGCTAAAGATCTGTCCGACTGTAGTAATGCCAGGCCTCTGCCAAGTTTTATTACTTAAAGTGCATCCTCCCACTGAGAATATGGGGTTACACCAGATGGGACAGGATGGAAGAGATAGCCCCTCAATGCTAAATCTCCTGTGCAGCTGCTTCACAATAGAACATGAAAACCTTATAATAGTGTTATCCAGTAGAGGTGGTGGTCTTGGACAGTACCACACTGATGCCAAGGATATGTTCTTCTTTCCAGATATGATGGTCTTCTCCAGCTATTCCCAGCTGCCTACCGGAGAGTCGGGCTTGTAGGCCCATGTCAATGGATACTTTGCATTGTATGAAAGATAATACTGAAATACATCTGGGAATCCTAGACCCCCCTTGGATCTAGGTATAATTAATTTCTTGTAAGCAATTTGGGCTTTTTGTTATTCCCAAGGAATCGAATAAAAAAGGGATTTGAGGTCTCTGAACCAGTTTTGGGGAAATTTAAGAGGAATAGTTGCAATGATATGAATAAGTCTTGGTAGGACATTAATTTTCAATATTTCTGCGCTACCCCATAGAGACAATGGTAAGGCTATCCATCTGTTGGTGTCATCCTTGATGGACTGAAGGATGCCAGGGCCATTAAGGCTGAAGATTTTAGTAATAGGAGATATGATGTTGATTTCCAAATACCTCATTCCCTTTGTTTTCCAAATAAAAGGGGTGCCCATTAGATCAAATTTAAAAGTGTGTTAAGTGGAATTGCCTCGCTCTTGTTCCAATCGATCTTGCATCCAGAAAAACTGCCAAATAAATTAACCAAATTAACTGCGGGTAGAGAGGATGCTGGCTTGCTTAGAGTGAGCAAAATATCATCAGCACACATATTCAATTTAAAATTCTGTCCATGGAGTTTCACACCGTGTATGTCAACGTTAGAGCGGATTGCTCATGCTAATGGTTCGAGGGCGACGATGAAGAATAGGGGGCTGATGGGACAGCCCTGCCTAACGCCACGATGCAGGGGGAAGGGTTTTGAGACTAATCCATTAGTTATAACAGAGGAAAATGGGGCACTATACAGAGCTTTTACCCAGCTAGTGAACTTGGGACCAAAACCAAATTTTTTAATCATATAAAATAAATAGGGCCATTCTATCTGGTCAAAGGCTCTCTCAGCATCTAATGATGCTGCAAGGACTGGAGACTATGCTGCAAGGACTGGAGACTAATCTGGAAAACCCACCAACCTGGGATGAAACCTACTTGGTCTAGATGCACAATAAATGGGACTACCTTCTCCAAATGGAGTACCAGGATCTTAGCCAGCCAGGATCTTATAATCACAATTTTGTCACACCCTCCACTTCTGCCTCCTAGCAGCACCTGTCTGTGCCTGTGTGTATGTGTGTGGGAGTGACTCTAGGCTCCGGCTCCTCCCTGGTGACATCATCCTCCTCTCTCTCCTGCTCCACACACCGGCGGTTCATCCACTCATCAACCATCAGTATTTAAACCCTGGCTTTCCTTCCACTCATCGCCAGATCGTTGTTTGTACCACCCAGTCAGTTTTGTTCTCGGCCGCTTGGAATAATATTTTCTAAGTATAATCTGTGACTTGACCTATTTGCTAATCACTTTCTCCACCCTCCAGTTCCGTTCTCCAGGTCCAGTTCTTGTCTACTCCCTGCCCGCCCGCCTGTCCTGCTTGCCTGTCTGCCTGCCGAGCTGCCTTACCCGCCATCTTGCCTGCCTGTCTCCCTGTCCTGTCCAACCTGCTGCCCACCGGCCTTATCCTCCCCTGCCTACCTGCCCAATATTCCAATATTTCATTAAATAACAACAGTAAATATGGAGAGAGCTGCTCTTTAAAGCACTTGTAGAATTCGATTCCCAGGCCGTCGTCCCCTGGAGTTTTTCCCGAAGCCATCTTCACGATTGCAATCTCAATCTCAGCCCGTGTCACAGGGGCATCAAGCACATCCCTATCGACCGAACTGACTCTTGGGAGGCTGAAGCCCTCGAAGAAACTGGCCACTACAGCTTCATTTAAAGAGTTTGGAGTAATACTTTTTAAAAGATTGATTAATTATAGCTGCATCACGTTGTAACATACCATTCTCGTCTCTAATTGCTGGAATTATCTGTCTATTTTCTATTTGCTATAATCTGCATCCTCCCTGCCTTGTCTCCAGTTTCAAAATACAAGCTACGCCAACGGAAAAGAGCAAATGCTGTCTCCTCATGTATAAGCCTCTGCAAGTCTGCCCTAGTGGTGAGGAGTGAGTTCCTCAGATCTGAGTTGGATGGATCCAGCATGTGCTGCTCCTCTAATCTCTTGAGTTTAATGTTTAATTGGGATTTTACCTCACCACGCTTTCTATTTTCCACTGAGGAGAAAGTGATGAACCAGCCTCTGCAGGTAGCTTTGAGGGCCTCCCAGACTGTGGCCACACATAATACAGAATTTAAATTTAACACAAAAAAAATCCAAAATTTGATTTCTTATGAGGGAGATACATTTTTCATTTTTAAGAAGCGATGTATTGAGTCGCCACTGTCTAGAATTGAAGGGGTTGGCCAAAGGGAAAAATGTGACAGAAACTACAGCGTGGTCACTTACAACAATGCTATTCATCTTAATCTCGAGAACATTTTGAACCAAGTTTGAAGACATCATAATGTAATCTATCCTAGAATAAGAGTTATGCGCCCCAGACTAAAAAGAGTACTCTCGAGCATCTGGGTTGACTAAGCGCCACACATCTGTTACAGCAAGCTGAGATTGGAACTCCCTCGTGGCTATAGATATCTGTTTTTCTGAGGGGAGGGGGGGGACTAGATCGATCCACTGTAGGGTCACAAACAGAATTAAAATCAACGCTTGTAATGAGAGGACCTTCCATGGACTGAGATATCATTGGGCACAGAGGCAAAGAACTTGTAGCGTGAGAAGAGATTGTAGCGTATTTGGAGCAGACAAGTTCACAAGTGTCAGCTTTTCATTTTGTAACCAGCCCAAAACAATTACATATCGTCCATCTTCGTCATAGTGTACACTGGAGGGTTTAAAAGGCATATTTTTTGAAATAAGGATACTAACACCTCTATTTCCTTTACCACCAGGAGAAGAAAATACCTGCCCTACCCATCTCTGTCTTAGCTTTTTAGATTCTGCAGCGTTCAGAGGAGTCTCCTGCAGCATGGCAATATCACAATTAAGAGATTTTAAATACGCCATATCTTATACCTTTTGATTGGATTCTGAATGCCATGTATATTCAGGCTAACCAAAGTCATTCTATCCAATCGTGTATCCAAGGAAGGAAGGCACTCTGTTTAATGCCGCACCTTATATTTGTGCAGTTCACTTCAGAGCAGGGAGAGTAAGTGGGGCCTCTGTAAGATGTGGATTGAGAAATCATGTGTCTTTTCTACTGTGATGAGATACTGTGAGAGCAGGAAATAGGGGTTGCCGGTCAGTGTGACTTTTTCACTCACAGCAACCCCAATTCACAATATTATTACAGCTGAGGTCACATTGGCATTGAAAGAGAGATTGAAAGAGAGCAGAAACATGGAGGTGGAAGAGAGGGGGAGAAGAGAAAAAATAACTGTCTGCGTGTGTGTGAGAGAGAGAGAGAGAAGAAGAAGAAGAATGGGGGTTTATTGCCAAGTAAGTTTACACATACAAGGAATTTGCCTTGTATGTGTGTGTGAGAGAGAGAGAGAGAGAGAGAGAGAGAGAGAGAGAGAGAGAGAATGAATAATACAGTGGCATTCAAGGCATCCAATGACTTTGTGGTGACCAAAAATGAGTCAAAAGTTCATTAGTGAAACAGATTCAGACTATACTGCATTAACTGGTTTTGGTGTTCCATTGACCTGCAACCTACAAGAACGAGAGGATGTCTTTCCTCATCACAGTGAACATACACCACCTACTACCAACCTGTCTGCCAGCTTGTTGCTCTTAAGTCCACATCCTCATGTAGTTTCCAATAGCAACCAGCTGAACTAAAAGAGATTTTTCTGTTGACAGATTATTCCATAAGATATATTTTTTCCCCCACCACCATATTGTTGCATCCGTAGATCATAGTGGAAAATGCTGCACATTTGTACTCTCAAGCTCATTGAGTTTCTTAGTAAGGAAATTGCACTGGGGTTGGAAGGGAGGGAAGGGGGGAGGGCAGGCTGTTGCACATGTCTGTTGCCATGGGGATTCTGGTGCAGTGACTATGCAGTAATGTGGCCTCGGGAATGGAGGATTTGTTTTCGCGAGGGAGGCTTCGGCAAAAAATGGAGTGGGCATGAGCTGGAGCTTCAGTCACCAATTATGTGGAGAGGGCATTCATTTTAGAAAGGGAGTTAGCCAGGCTTTTGCTGAGACTGGGAGCAAGGTGCTGCCTCAGAGACCTTTGATGTTTTCATACTACCTCACCGTCCAGATTGAATTAAGGATCTGCTACCACACAAATGGTTAGGAGAAAAATCCATTTCAATAATGGGAAGACAATGGAGAGCTAATGGAGGCTTCATAATTGCATGTTCCCGAGATAAACAAGCATTGAAAACAGTAATTTACTGTCGGAGAGGAGGAGACTGCTTTGAATATTGCTGATATAATCACTAGCAGAGATGAATTCATTTTAAATTAAATGAACTCTGTTCTTAACTTACATGTCATGAACAGTAACAATCTGGCCATTAACACGTTGGTTGTGGCTGTAAGCCTCTTGTGGTACATGGTATACGGTCTGATTATTGCTAGTTTTGTGAAACAAATATACATAATCACATGAAACATACATAAATGTCCTCAGCGTACAACATCAAGTCCATTATTACTTGAATAGATTGAAGACAGGAAAAAAAAACATTTCACACACAAGTAACGCTTTTAAACTTTGTTGGCGCAGAGTCGTAGGCACAATGCATTATCATTCACTCACACACATTCACTCAGTCATACCATTATAAAACTGTGTATTTACTGCAACGGACTGCAGTGGACCCAGGGCAACTTGTATCTCTTCAGCTTACAGCTAGGCAGCCTATACCTTCTTCCTGATATCATCCACTGCTCTGTAAAGAGAACATGAGTTGGGTAAAAAATGATTTTCCTGGCCTGCCTACAATTTTCCTGCTCTGTTGATGAGCTGTTGGATTTGGGCTTTAAGCTTGACTGTCAACCAGGGGCCAATTTTTTTTCGGAATTTAATTGGGGGTGTGTTAAAAGCCATTTATAGTAAATTGTGGGCATGGTCATAAGGCTCATGTGGGCGTGCGCATGATTTCAGGATGATAAACACGTATGAATAGGCATACGCAAGGTTTTATAAATCTGACAAAAAGACTGCATATGCATGTTTCCTGTTTTGTGCAGTTTTGTGTAGAGATTTCTACACATAAATATACAGAATGTTTTATCCATTTTTATAGTTTTACACAAGTCTTATACCCAGGTGGTTATGCTGCAACACAGACTGAATTAAATGGCTTCGAGGCTTTATAGAAGAGCAGCTCCTATCTACTCCAGAGACTCTTTGCCTGCATAAAAAGTGCAGTTGCTGGTTACAATGTGGAAGCACACATACTCAATTTGACTGGCCCAGCTGTGGATTTGATATATCATATCATTTATTAGTAGTTAGTGCACAATGTAGGAAATGAACTAATCATCAATTAGTTGTTAGTTAACCGTGAAATGATGAGTAAATAACAATTTATCCACCATTTATTCGTGATCATTATTATCAAGTGTTATCCAGGTTTGCTTTGCTTTGCAAATACTACAAATGTAGTGAACATCCCTCCTAAGGATGAGCATGCAGGCAAAGTAACAGCACTTTTCTGTGTGCAGAGTGACCCAGAACGGTATTATGGCTGTATGGGATTGCAGTAGTGTGTAATAGAATTGTTGTGTAACGTGTTGACATCAGTAGTGACGAAGTGCTGTGTTATGAGTATTATCTAGCAATAGTTCCTTTCTCTTAATGCATTTAAACAGGATAACACGTGCAAGCATAATACATAATACATTTATATGTCAGGGTGATGACACTATGGTGCAGAAGACTTTCAAACAGAATGCCACAAGACGAATTTCAGAGAAATCTGACTTTCAAGTAACAGCTTATCTCATCGTATCCTATTCAATATCATCTGCTACTAATGTTAAGTCACAGCAGTCACTTCATACTGTAAATATGTTGTGATTATGAATTATCAATGTTGTCTCAAAAAAGATTGTAAAAAACAGTGACTATCATCATGATGACGCCAAGAATATCTGATGTTATGAGATTAAATTGCTGTGCATTCACATGTGGCCTGAAAACCGTCACTAGGTTTCTTCTGCAGTCGCGGAAGAGATTTTATTCTTCTCTCCCTCCTCACCACACATTTCTCATATATCCATTGTGCCTGGACTGCATCCAGACGAGGGCGCATTCCAATCCCAAAGCAAATCCTGGAGGATGTAATAACAATGTGAGCAAAATGACATAACATTTGCCATTTGATGGACTCTTCGAAGCACCTTATAGTACACCGTGAGTGCAAATCACAATTTTTGCACATGAACACCTGACATCTGACACACATGACACCTCTTCCCATAATGAGATGACAAAAGTCACATGTAATTGTCAAGTGTAACCAGCGTTTAGATACAATGTGTCAGCAGACCCACAGGAACTGTCTTGAACATCTTCATGTAAGGGCATAACCTAGAAATTGAGAATAAAGGAACCATTTGCTACAATATGCTTAGTCTTGTATGAAATCAGAAGCACAGTATCGCAATTCTCCTCCCATGTGCAAACCTGGCTGGATGAAATTCTCCCATGCACTCTTAGGATAGCACAAGTTATTAGGTTTACATTTTCTGATATGACAGTTGTAGCTGAAGATTGCATGGAGGGAGTTAGAGTGCATATTACTTTGCAGAGGATGAGAGGAAAGAAGGAATCCAGACAGAGAGAGTTGTGCTAGCATGCTGAGACGGATACTTGCCAGCTCTGCAGACCAAAGTGTAGCTTTTTGATGTAAGAAGTCACTAAGGAGTCACTGAATGTTTCTGTAATGAAGCCAATTAAAACTTCTCATCCTCTGTATCAAAGTCCCTTTTTTCACACTATGCTAACATAATAATCAAAACAAACTCTTCATATCGGGTGAGATTGTGCAGGTGAGCAGAAATTCAAGTTTGATATTTCAAGAGTAATTTAGAGTGCTTGTTCTCCTGACCTAAACAGAACATAACATGCAATTATTTTTGCCATGTCAATTGAACATTACGGACTTAACAAACAACAAACATATGTCATCCCTATGGAGGAGATCCTTCAGGAGACCAAAGCTAATTGCCTTTAGAATTTGTGCTCTCCAGGACAGATGTAATAGCCTTGGGAATGTGAGTTTTACCCTGAGACAAAGAAAATCTGTCTCTGTAAAACTCTGAGTGCATAATTGACTGCAGAAATACACCCTCTATTTTCCAATGGGAATACCTTGCCACATCATCCTCAATCATAAAGCTGTAATGTGTGAGGTCGTCATGAAGTACGTCTTGATATTCAGCCTTAAGCATTTTCTGCCACCTCTTGTGGCTCTCATTTATAGGGGGTAAGCCATTATAAGGGGTACCCAACCCTTCCATCCCACCGCAACATTCATCAACACTTCGCAATAGTGTGACATCATTTTTCAACCATTTTCCGGATAATGTGAAAAAGAATAGGGGTGTAAAATAATTGCCTTTAACTACGTCCAGCGCAAATATTGAGTATTTTTGCTTTCAAGGGTTCCTCTCTTATGCATTTCTTTATTTATTGAGGTGGATTCTGATGGGTTTTGAAGCTGCAATGAAAAGAAAAAAAAAATTGTTAGCCATACTTAGGTTCGTACGGAGCCCCATAGGTGTCAAGGGACAAAAATGTGATAATCTCTTCCCTAAAATTAGTAATACATGCCCTCAAACTAGTAATTAGTTCCCTCAAATTGCTTAATTTGTTTCCTCAATTTAGTAATACGTTTGGGCTCCGTGTACATGCGCTTATTTCCCTCTCTGGTTGTGGTGGCTACACGATCACTGCAGTCAAGTGAGCCACGTTTTAAATTTTGTTGCACGTCTACTGGTCTAAGACACAGCATTGGCCCTAAGACGGTGGAGCAACACATGATAAATAGAGGCAGAATCAAACTCAAACAGTTTATTATTGTACTTCATATAATAAAAATCAACCGCAAAAGAAGTGTTGAAAAACACTGCAAAAATGTGACTGAAAACTTTTTTACCAACAGTTAAAAAAACGCTGAATTACTTTGAAACATTTCTCATCTTTGCCTTTAATATTCTTTAATAAAAATAATATTTGCAATAATTAGTTGAGTTCAATGGATTCCTGCTCAGGACATCCCTCTCTGTATCCACATGAAATATGAAACAATTTTACTGTGCGGCCAATCATGACTGGAATGAATGTCGAGAGGACGAACAGGTAAAAGGGGAATGAATTGGAGGTGTTAGTCTAGCGAATCAGGGAATTTAAGTAAATTGAGGGAACGAATTACTAATTTGAGGGAATTCATTAAGTAATTAGAGGGAACAAATTATTAATTTGAGGGGACAAATTATCACATTTTTGTCCCTTGACACCTAGGGGGCTCTGTAGGTTAGCATTCCAGCCTACCTGGCTGAACCAGGGGGGCCCAAAAATAATATTTCCAATTCATTTTACTGCCACACAGTAGTACAAAAGCAAATGCCCAGTTATAACCCATTATTTAACTGCTTTGTTCATAGCAAAAAAGGCACCAGTGTGCGTTTAATCAAATCTGGTGAATAAGAATTGTAATGGCGACCAGGAAACGTGCACATCAGTACCACTCTGCACCACTGAGCACACCCAACTGGAAACAAACAAGCGATGTCACTTGCACGTTTGCACACTATGTCTATTTACTTTTATGGTCTATAGGCTGAGCAGGTCATTTAGTCCAATAAAGAAACTGAATGGTTTGTTCAGTCCAAACAAAAGATGTCAATTCAGCAACTGAGCATACATTGGCAACTGAACTGCTGAACGAACTAAATGAATTGAAGTGAAATAACAAATAAACAGACCACAGCATTAAAAATAATCAATGAATGAAGTCATATGAAGATCCATATGAGATCCATATGGCTCACGCTGCTACGTTGTAATGATAACGTAGGGCCCAGGGTAAAGAACATCAGTAAACTTCAAAGGGTTTGTTTGAATAAATATTGAGGCTATGACAGAGAGAGGGCCTTCTCTTTTGTCAGAATGAATGTTGCGCTTGTATAGGTGTAGCCTATCGAGGTGTCACATGAGTACCCTGCAAGTTTTTAGGATAATTCCTTTTCATTGAATAACAGAGGTAGAAGTAGGCTACGTGAGCAAATTGTCCTGTTCATGAATCGTGTTATGTCGTTGAGACATTGGTAACATTCAATATTGAAATCCGTCCATTAATCAGGTGGTAGCAGCAAGCAGAGCAGCCTAGATGTCCCTTTCCCCAAGGCGCTGCCAGTCTAGCTGGGAGATGTAATTCCACCATCGTGTCTGCCCTGGGGTCTTCTCCCAGGCCATGTATACCAAAAAAATGACCCCTAAGATTGAGGGAAGTCACGCCTTAACAGGGATACCAGGGCCCACTCCTTGAGCCCGGCCTCAATATTAATTCAAGAGAGACCCAGCAACAAAATTCGGGTCAACATAGATACACAATGGGACAGATAAAGCTGAGACATACTACTATCCCGACTGTAGTATATAACCCAAACTCTGATACGCTTTCAGATTACTACTAATGTAATTACAGTATAACCCAATACTGCTACTATTGAAGCACATGGAGCTTTTATAGAACAGAAAATGTCTCCTGCACTGGTATGCCTATGAGTAGCTAACTGCTAGCTAATGTTAATGGTTAGCTAGCTAAGTTAGAACTACTAGCCATCCACTAAACCCTTTGACTAATGAAAATATCTCTATCAAATAAAGATCAGAAAACGGGCGAGGTCCATGAAAAGAACGAGAAACCACATGAATTGAGAGTAGGAGGATCAAGTCAAGAACTTTATTTGTCACATACGCATACAGGATGTGCACTGAAATGAAAAGTGGCAATGCTCACGGGATTGTGCAAAAAAACAAGTTTCAAAAAAACAATATTTACAGCAAAAAACAAAGCACACTATTTACAATAGGTATCAAAATATAAAATATAAAATATAAATCTTGTGTAGTTGTAAGTGTATGTCTATGTGTGTGCGTGTGTGTGAGTGTGAGTGCAAAAGAGGGGCAGTGTGTGGAGCTTGGTGGGGGCCCTGGTGAGGTCAGAGTTCACAGTCCTGATGGCCTGAGGAAAGAAACTCCGTCTCAGTCTCTCTGTTTTGGCAGCGTAACTGCGGAGGCGCTTGCCTGACCGCAGCAGCTGAAACAGTAGCAAGCTGCAAGGATGAGTAGCAAGCTGCAAGTTTTAACGTCTGGTCTGACCCATTAGGCTGGCTTGCTGAGCTAGGGGTAAGGGGGAGCTGGTCTGAATTCTCTGTATCAAACTTGTTGAACAACAGGCTTAACTATCCTTGAGCCCCTCCACAGTTTGGCCTGAGTACCTATAGGCACTGATCCTTCTCATCCCACACCAC
>OOFE01040711.1:6747-23211 GCA_900323365.1 Monocentris japonica | reverse complement strand
TTTTTTTTACAGTCAAACCCCATGAAGTTAATACTTTACCAGAGGAGCAACTTCAAGGGAATATCCGCAAAATAAGGAATAGCTTCTACGGACTACACGGGCAGCTGCTTTCCATACTTCTGGGGGATGAAAAGCATGGAGAAAATAAATCAAGTAAGACTCAAATAGCATTTGCCCTTATAAAAAGATTTCTGTGACGATATAAACTCAGCTATTTTAATATCGGATTATAATCAACGCGCATGGGGAGCGCACTCCCACTCCACGGGACTAATAGGGGTGCTACGCGAGTAATTGACACTACACCCGGTCACAGACTGCCTTTCTAGTAACCCTCTTGACAGGTCTTTGAGTACGATGCCTTCTCTGCACCACGGAGCAATCTTCGTAGGAGTCTTCCTCATCGTGACAGGCGGCTCCACAGCCTTCCTGTCCTCGTACCAGAGCCGTCTGCAGGCCTTTTCCCTCTGCTGCGTGGTGCTGGGGGCGGTCTTGCTCATCCTGGGGCTATTCTGGGCCATGAACAACAAGAGTCCAGTAACCTACAACCACGGAGAGTTCAACGGAGACTGCTCACATTATCCATACAACGACTACCCCAACTTCGGGAGCCATGTCCTCTTCACACCCCCGGGGAACCGCTTACCGGAGTCCCAGTCTGTGTTTCTGCCTAGGTGGGTCATATTAAAAAAGAAATACCATTTAAATCTTCATATTTCTCTGGTGTTGTACCCCGATCAACTTTTTCACAAAGCCAGAAACCAGAAAACAATAAATGGGAGAATAATTTTGTAAACCTGTAGAATATATTTGAGGTTTTCTACCCAAATTAAGTATCCCAGGCGCCCTCACAGTCCAGTTCACAGTCCATTTCCATGTCATTGTTCGTGGTGTAGCTCCACGATCTATCTCCTGATGATATCAAAAGTTCTCATTTTTCTGGGTCCTTGGGAGAGAGATGCTGACTATGTTCACAAATAGTGATTGTAGGGGCAACAAGAATACAATAAAGCTGATAAATCTTTAAAATGAGAGGCATTCTCCTACTGTCCTACTGTCAAGACACATGCTCATAGCGATCTAAATGCATACATGCAGCTTTCTGAAAAGTGAAAAATTGGACTATTTAGAAGATTAACTATAAACCCAATCCTTTACAGTAGGTAAAGCATTCAACAACTTTGAATCATCATCCACAGCCAGGTTGTACATTTCCTTCCCAGCCTAATGGATCAAGTGATATCCTCCTGCATGAGGCTTAATTCTGGTATATGACAGGGGAACAACTTCTGACTGGGGGCTCAATCTGCCATCTAGTGTATGATGTCTGCAACTGCTGGCACCACAGCTATAACGATACAGAAATGTGTGTTCGGGTCTTATAGAACTTCCTCCACCACTCTGTTTCCATGTGATTGCCTTCTGATACTGTCTTCTTGTGTATAGGACCCAGGATTGCCAACGGCATGGTGTTCATAATGAGGAATTTGACTACCCTCCCATGGACCCCGGATGTTTCAGTCCATCCACCCACCCTCCTCCGTGGCTAGGACCCCCCCCTCCCTACGAGGTTGCCATCAAGACCACATGCAGCTCTACACATCTGCGGCGTGCATACTCAGACACACACCTGGCAACAGAACCCCTGTTTGGACGATCAAGAGAGATCAGCTTTGAGGTGTGACACTGGACAATGTGGAGCCCCTGCCTCTCTCTACATCACTCTGAAGAGTGGAGAGGCTTGAGGCTGGGGCTTGAGGGCCCTACAACCACCCTAGTTGTCCTGTTTGAACTATATCAATACCAAATGACAATAACAAACTGTATTAAAGGCGAACACGCGCAGCATGCTTCTTTCAGATGCTAACCAAATAGACATGCTATCCCTTAATTCTATGGTACAAAATAAAGGTAGATCAAGCTGAGATCAGCCTATCTTCAGGTAAGCAAAATAAATGGAACTGCAACATAAGGTGTCTTTAATTGGGTGTTTGGCCACTGCAAGCCATCGGGACAGTTTCAGTCTGCCATTTTAGTGTCTGAAACTGTGATAGAATTCTTCAACAACATAATTCCATCATTTGGTGTTTTGATGGTAGTGGAAAGCGCTGTCTCAGGCACTGCTTTAGAGTCTCCCACAAGTGCTCAATTGGGTTGAGATATGGTGACTGCAATGCCATGATATATGGTTTACATTGTTTTCATGCCCATAAAACCACTCAGTGACTTGTTCAATGTGGATGGGGGCGTTGGAAGATTCTCCATCAGGATAGAAAATGCATCACCATAGGATGAATGACATCACTCAGAAAGGCTTGGTATTTATTGACATCTACCTTGCCCTCTAATGGATTCAGAGGATCTAATCCATAGCCGGAAAATGCACCCTATGCCATAACAGAGCTGCCAGAATCCTTCACTAATAGAAACTAGCAGTCGGGCCTGTAGACCTCTTTTAGCGTGTGCAACGCATGTACTCATCCGCTTGTTGAGAACAGGGGGAAGGATGATACATATCACCATATGACTTTTTTCCAAGGCTTAAGGGTTTAAGAATTAAAACCTGACCATAGTATCCCTTTCTCTAAAAAGTTCTCGATGGGCTGTTTTTGATCAACTGCCTGCTCATGCCTGAGATTCACATTTGCAGTCAATTGATTCTGAGTTGCTAGTCTGTTTTCCTAGCATTTTGAACCAATGCACAGATATTTTGGAGTATGTGCTTGCATCCACAGTTGTCGCTATGTGGGGAAGTCTTTCCCTCTGACTTCCATGCCAGCCTCACCTTAGCCACTGTTCCTTGTGAATCATCTGCGAGTTGAGCAGTCTTCATCACAGAAGTTCCCCCCAAACATGCCCCAATAATCAGCCCTCTCTCAAAGTCATTGAAATTTCTTCTTCGAACCATGGTAGACAAAATAATGGGCAACTGGGTCTGCCCAGCATTTTTACACATAAGCCTAAGCATGATAGGATGTTAACTGTTAAACTATCTTAGGGACTGTACCTGTATGGAAGCACCTGCTTTCAATATACAATACTTTGTATCCCTTATTTACTCAAGTGTTTCCTGTATTTTAGTGGTTGCCTGTACAAATCCACTACAGTCATACAAGATTTGTCCATAATTAAAAAGGGGATGGTGTGGAGTTAAATTCTCTTCCTTCACGTTCTTTTAAAATGCATTGTTAACGAGAGGCGCATTGAATTAGTTCTGCTAAAAAGAAGAGTGCCTCTCCCTTCATCAATCCCTAAAATCAGATGCTGCATTATACTGACCACAAATATCCACACTATCAGTATCCTTGAGAGCACAAGGACAGTTGACTAGTGGCTCCAATGGGCCTATGTGATCTTTGCACCCACTTGGTGTGAGGAATGAGGACTAGCCAGCAGCATTGTCTACTGTGCCTTTTAGACCTCTGCATATGCATGCTTCTACACTCAGATGTTTTCCTCTCGGCTAGCTATTGTTTGTTGGCTAGGCTACTTATTCAAAGGGGACTGGTGCAACATGTTCACTGTGAGTGTATGTATTCAACTTTATTTAATAAAACAATGATTAAGGACGTACAAGCCGACTCTTGGTAGTCTCTTCAATCAGCAAGAGCTACTAAGGGCCACGGGAAATGCAATGGCTTCCATCATGAAGGCTTCATATTCACATTCCTAGACTTTATCAAAATCAAAGGCTTTAGTTTATTGCGAGAATGGATTAGCGAAATGGGAATAAAATTGGAAATAAGAATGAAGCGGGGGGAGGAAATCACTGCACAGCACAGCGCACTTCATTAATAAAGTACAGCTGAGTGTCTCCTACAACTGGCAAAGTTCTTATTTTGATTTCTTTCAGACACGCCAGTCAATTAACCAGGCAACGAGATTAAAGGAGCAGAAAACGAGAAGTCCCATATTTGTGGCACCTTCTCTTACAAATCTACGACTTACACAATTCATAACACATTTGAAAGATCATTACGTTTTTGATCTACCAAACTAATGGATTTACTACAAAACCGATACATTGTTTGGGAAAAAATGCAAGGCGATTTAAAATGTGTGATGACTGCAGCGCTCGTAACTGACACGTAGAGCCGCGCGTATGAACCGCCTCTCACGCTGATTTATAACGTAGCGTACACATTTGGCCGTTTCCAATTAGATATGTTTTAGCCTACAAGCTCATTTCAAAGCAGTTATTTGTAAGACGTGATCCCCAGCAGAGCTACACCCGGGCACCAGTCCAATTGAAATAGCCTGTTCGTTTACTGGCTCTATCGGTTCATAGTTTAGGCGATAATTCTCTCTCTGCAAACAGCCTGCCCAAACAGAGGGACACTGACATTGTTCAGACCCTGTGCCCGCCCTGCCCTTTATTCCCTCGTCACTGAAAAACCTTCCTCATAAACAGACTTCCTCACACAGTGCGGGGCTGCTGTAGCCAGATGAAGACCAGAGAGTGCCCAGCCCACATTTCGAGATCAACATATCCTAGTGGTTTTCAGTGCCATAATAAATCTCAAACCGGATACTCTTCTGCAGAAAGAAAAGCAAGCGGCAGAAGACCAAATTACACGGGCGCGGTCTACTTTGATAAGGCTGTAGGATTGTAGGATACGGACTGAACTGGAGACAGCATTTTCCCCAGACTTTTTGTAGGGCCCGGACGCCATATGGGCATCCCGAGGGAAGTGAAACTTGATGAAGAAGAGAAGACATTTGTTTGATAGCAACCTATCAATTCTGATACGGGAGCGTGACTTTATATCAGGTAGAGTGGATCGATGTTTATCGTCAAACACACGCACGCACGCACGCACACACGCAGAGATGATTTAGATAGTTTTCCCGGAATGCATAATATCCAAATTATTTCCCCAAATTACTCATAAACTCACTTTTAACTCCCTTTTGCTTCTGCTCGCGCGTCTCAGAAAATCAGAGATGTAGGTTTCTCCCTGTCTCTCTTTCTTCCTCTTTTCTCTCTCACTCACTATCACTTCGTTTGAGTTGAGGTCATTGATACTGTATCTGTATCAAAACTGTGTGCCTCTCTCTCCTGCAGACTGGCTGTGAGAGTGGTGGTGAAGTGGTGGTGCAGCTAGGTACAGAAGCTGCAGTGCAGCCTAGCAAGGATCCAGAGATGCCATTCCCCCAGGGCATGCTGCTGTGTCTGGGCCTGGTGCTGATGATTGTGGGGGTGGTCATGATACTGTGTACAAGCCTGTCTCACCAGATTTTACCGCTGTTTGCACTGGGGCTGTTTCTGGGCCTGGGGGGCGCAGGGCTGGTTGTTATCGGGCTCTGTGTCGCCATGAAGAATCTCCAGGTGGCAGTGCCTGGTCACTTCCTCCTGCACCCCCGTACAGGCACCCGCTTCAGCCCACATCAGGCACTTGCCATACAAAGGTACACATGCACACATGCAAAATATGCACATGTGTGAGGAAAAACAGACCCAAGGCACTCCAAAAAGGTTAAAAAGCCTGAACTCTATTTGGCTATTCATGATGAAAAGTTGTGCTCAGTATGTTTCAGCCCCATGGTCTTCATCAGGGTAAGGAAGCTTGCCAGACCCATGGCCCTGATGAAAGCCAGAAACGTGCTGGGCACAGTTTTTAAACCTTTCATAATGATTAGGCTTTTTAACCCAGTGCCTTGGATCTCTTTTTCTTCATGAATAGAAGGCTGTGTTTCCATAGAGCACCCAACCCTACTGTCTTTAACATCAGGAGCTAAGAAGCTCGATGTGTTTTGCGCACACACACACACACACACACACACACACACACACCCCCACCCACACCGTCTTTTCAGGGTTCAGTTCACCCTTTAGACAGATAACTGACAAATGACTGTATTGTTTTGAATAGATCTCTTGGACGCATTACCACATATTAGTTACAGCGCATAGTTGGGGAAAGAGAAGTGAAATGCATTCGGAACTGGAAAACATTGAATATGTGACACAGCAAGACTTGGAAAGCAGTAGATGTTCTGATTATAGACTGATTATAGAAGTAGGTCATGGAGAAAACAGAAGGCACACATGCAGACAGAACTGCACACAGTGTGGCTGACAGCCTCCCCTGGCGTTGTCTGAGGTAATCTATGACAGTCTGAATTTAAACAAGATATGCTCTGCTCATTGTCCAGCCCAGTGGAAGAGAGAAGCCAGGAGCACATCATTGGGGCTTTTTCTACCACCAGACAGTGACCTGAGAGAACTCCACACTGGCTCACTGTCATCCGTGTTTCTAAACTAAAGTGAGATACCGACAACGGGTGTCTGTGCTTCAGATTTGACATTAAATCGTAGATCAGACAGATTAGATTAAAATGGTTGAGAGCTTAGAGAGGGATGGGATAGGACGGCTGCATTAAATGTCTGATGTGGACACGGGTGTTACATCATATACAAGTAATAAGGAAATAAATGTCCATTGCCTGTCAAGCAGTCATCACAAGCTAACTCACCACACACACACATCCCACCGCCTCTCTTACTTTCTCTCTAGGAGGCTGGATCGGATTCGTAGAGAGATGTCCACGGACTCTGTAAGCAGCAGGCCGGAGCCTGAACCCTCCCTCCCATCCACCCCACCTCCTTGGGACATGGAGCCTCCCCCATCCTATGACACAGTAATGAAGAGTCAGGAACATGCCCCCCAGCTATGACCTCTCATGACCTCATTTTTAGCCCCCCGTCAGTACCTTTGTCTTTGGGTCTTACTAACGGTGAACTCGCTGTACACCCTGTGCCTTAAGACAGCCACCCTGAAACCAAGCAAACATTAAGGAGCAGAAGGAGACCTGGATACAGACTGAATCCCAGTGTGGCTTTGGCGGCAAGTAACTGTGTGTGTTGTGATTGATTGAAGAAGGGGACAGAGACGATCACAACTTTGCTTTACTCTCTATACTAACAGCTTGATCCTTTCTTGAGAACAGCATTATGTAACTTTTGCCACTGAGTTGAGGGATTCATGTCAATAGACTCACTGCAAGCCCAAATTTACAGCGTTGTAGATCTCAAGCAAAAGCAAAGGGCTTTAGTGGCCCACCGGGATCTGTCTATGTGACCTACTACTGTGCCTGCATAAGACCCTTCTTTAACCACTTACATCCAGGAATACTATTTGTCTGTCTGTGTCTGCACTCGTTCCAATTATAACTTTACACAAGATTTATTATCAGCTTATTCCAAAGCAAAGTGTCCTAATTGTTGACGGCAGAATGTTAACAGGATGGTGTTATTCTACTAGGCTTGTATCCAGTGTTCGAAGAAACGTCCAGTGTTAACGTTATGTTGTGATGTTACTATAAACTTGAGTCAATGAATAGCCATCGAGCTCTCTGTGGGTGGTGTTGCACTTCGAAATGATGGATTGTTTATTTGAGAAGGAAACCCCTGAAAGCCGGAGAGGAGAAATGTTTAGTTATCTAAAGGTCACCTCCTAACCCAGGGCTCTGTAAACACTTCACAGTGCTAAATGCACCATATGCAGATACTATAAAATGAAGTTCTAGAGAGAGAGAAAGAACGGAACAGGAGCTGAGCTGTGACCCTCCTTTTTGCCAGCAGCTTGAGGCAAGGTGACCTAGTAGGTGCACACACACACACACACACACACCTGCAATTTTAGACTCACCCAGGCTGTCTGCAGGCTGTAATAGGCAGCAGAGTGGAACCCTAACCTGGTTTTCTCCACCCTCACCTTCAAACCCTGACACACGACAATACACACCATACAACTAGTGCAGCTTGACCAACAGACAGGCAGTTCAGTATCAAGGTGTTTTAATACCAACCAGGATTGTCCAGTGTGCACAGACGGGGACGGTATGGTAGAAGGGAAGCCATATCGCTATGGACTAATAGTTGCGGGACTCTCTGTGGTGGCAGTTGGCTTATTCATCATGAGTCAGGAGCAACCACATGTCTATGCCACTATGTGTGTCATGGGTGTCCTCATGGTGGGCATTGGGACTGTATGGAGCCTCTGCCAGTGCTATCCCAAGGTACATAAGATGTGTTAGAAAGAAAGAGATAAAAAATAATTTCTTATATTAGGTAGAAATTCAATTGATAATGGAGTGTGTTTTTTTGTGTGTGAATGTTTATTAGGTAATGTTGGCCCCTCAGATTCAGGAGGAGAAAATGCTGGATACTTCAGCTGGAGCAAAACATCAAAGGTACTATCACACACACACACACACACACACACAAACTCTCTCTCTGCCCTAATAGCTCATTGGCAGTGGGTGTTCACTCGAGCCTTCATCATTCTCTGTGGTCTGTCTCTCTCAGGACACTATGGCTCAGTGGTGGCAGGCAGACTGCACTAATATACTGTCGACAATAATATCATTATCTTTATGGGAAAATTAATGGGGATGTGATGGAGTAGTGATAGCAGCAGAGAGGGAGAGTGGTGAAGACAGGGAAAACCAGAATAGATAAAAGGAGCAGCGGTGGCCTGAACGTTGGAAAAGTGGGCTTGTGCCTGGAGCGTCGTTGGTTTGAATACCATCTCGGAAAGTATGGGTGGAGAAATTGAATGAGTAACACTTTCCCCTCCCTCAACAAATACCATTAATGTGGCCCTGATTAAGGTTTGCAACCCTCAGTTGCTCCAGTACAGATGCTTACTGGCCACCAGTTGCAAACAGTGGTTGTATTGGGCAGCTCCTGCACGTGAATGTGTGTAATTATATGAATGTGCAGCAAGGCACAGCCAAGAGCATGCATCCTTTGCAAAACAACAGAAAACAAAAAAAGGAAAAACGGCGGTGGCCTATCAATACACTGATATATTTCTGTCCTCTTTTCAAAATTCTTCAGTCATGCTGAAGCACTGCCTGGTGTCCAAGGTGAAAAAGCTAGCAACAGTCTCCTCCCTGAGGTCCTGACCAGTCACTGCCGTAGCTGTCCCACACTGCACCTGATCTGATCTGCCAGCCACAGAGGCATCATGGGAAGGTGAAGGACTGCTCCTCATATGTGTAGTGGCGTTAATAAATGTACAGACCTTTGGAGCAGATTACACGTGCAGACTCCTTCATTCTTTATTCCTCATGTTCTGGATTCTGTTCAGCAGCTTCTTGTTGAGGATTGGGATGTGCGTGTTTGCTTCCTTTTCTACGGACTCCTCATCAGTCCCATCGAAACACTCCAGGGTGCTGCTCTGGGCTTACAACAGTGAGGGGATCCTCTGTTTAATATGTGCAATATAATACCAATTCAGATTCAGCTCAGTCATGATGTTTGAATTTGTATTTTTACAATAGTGTAATACTACAAGATAATGAAAGTCATTGGTTCAATCTCAATATTTTCCCATCACATTGTCAGAATGAACTGCTAAATACAGTCACCTATGTATGACATGGTGGTCCCAGAAGATGGCGCTATATGCTATTTAGAGAGAGAGCGATGTAGGCGCACTCAGCACCTCTGAGCGCACCTCAGGACCGCAACTATTAAAACCCAATGAACAAATATTAGCTCGCCATCATCAGGCTTACTATTTTTACACACAATCACGCAACAGTAGTTTAGGAATAAGCCGAGTATTCCTGAGTAATCGAAGTGGCCTACTTCTAGTCTAGGCATGTTGTTGTTCCCATTAAGTGTACATGTTAAGTACAGCACTAACAAATTAGGTGACATTGAACTGAGAGGAATTGACGTGCGGTAAAGTTGAATTAAAGTGGGGTTAGAATTAGGCTGCCCCCCTCACGCATGAAACATGACTCCGCTACAGCCACAGTCTGAGGTGTTTTTAACGGAGGAGAATCATTCGATACAAAAGCGGTGGCGTGAGCCCCTGAGACGTCAGCAGTCCCCGCCTTGAATTATAAGACTCAATTGTTAGATTTTTGTTGAACAATCACAATAGATTTTAACGCGTGGAGGCGTCATGCTACTGTTAGGAATGTAAGACGCGCGGCTGACGGAGAAATCAAAAACCCCTGAGCAAATTTGAGATTTTCGTGAAATAATAAGTGATACTGTTGCATTTGTGTAATTTCATAGTTGTCTTGTTAATTTCACTGGAAACATTCCAAGACTGGTTTCAAGAATGCGTTGCACCTTAGACTGGATTGGTTGGGCGATGTGTTTGTGCGCATTCATGTCTTTGGCCGTGAGCGCGCAGGACGGCTCCGAGGAGGACGAGATGATATTGGATCTGATCCGCCAGGACGGGACTCAACCCGAATCCGGTACCGAGCCCTCCGCTGAGTTCCTCAACTGTAACAAGGTAATCTTGAACACTGTCGGCAAGCAGGCATCCCCGTGTCTTAACCTGCGCTTGTCTTTTGGTGCATGCATCCTTGTGAAAAGTCATAAATGCACATTCTCATCTCCTGCTATTTACTTCTCTATATACTATCTGGGGGGTGATTGATTATACACACCTTCTGTCTTTCAAAGTGGTGCATCAATCACTTACACACTTACCCCACTCTCTCACCCTTAGTTGTGTGTACTGTACTCTAGGCAGCATGGTGTATGCCAGGTCAGTACCTGGTAATACTGCGTCAGGGGACCCACGGTTCCCATGTCCAGAGGACCATCAGGAGGCTGCAAGCCAAGGCAGCCAGGAGAGGATACCTGCTGGAGATCCTTCAAACATACTCTGGAGCTTTCCATGGCTTCCTGGTCAAGATGAGCAGTGATGTCCTTCACCTGGTAACTCCTGACCTGCAGCTCATGTGTGCATGCTGTTACACTCCTCAATCTCTAAGAGATCTCACAGGCAACCTGACCCTTTGACCCCTCCCCTGTGAGCAGTGAAGTGGTAAATAAAATTGTGGGTTCCAGTTGGTGAGCATCATAAGGGAAACAACCACTAGTATAAACAAAAATGTTATATTTCCAGAAAAGCATTTATTTATGCCCATATCTCCCTATAAACTACAAAAGGTATGAAGGTTCCTGTCACCTAAGACTGATTGTATTCTTTCCAGGCAATGAAGCTCCCTCATGTGGATTACATAGAGGAGGACTCGTCTGTCTTTGCTCAGAGTGTCCCCTGGAACCTTCAGAGGTTACTGCAGCCTCACACTGGCACTTCTGACACTGGGAAATACAAGCCAGCTAGTGAGTGTCTCTCTCTCTCTGTGTCTCTCTCTCTCTGTGTCTCTCTCTCTCTGTGTGTCTCTCTCTGTGTGTCTCTCTCTCTTTGTGTCTCTCTCTCTTTGTGTCTTTCTCTCTCTGTGTCTTTCTCTCTTTGTGTCTCTCTCTCTGTCTCTCTCTGCCTTTCTCTCTCTCGCTCTCTCGCTCTCTCTCTCTCTCTCTCTCAGATAGAGGAGGAGCAGGATGAGAAGGGAGCAGACAGACTGTTGTTCAGCTATCTCACTCTCATCACCAAACTGACCAAACACTGTAACCTACTGGAGCTCAGCAAGCCTGACGACACACTCTGCAATATCTGGGGTAAGAGAGCAACACACTCTGTCTCACTCAAACACTCAATCAATCAATCAATCAATCAATCAATCAATCAACAAACCGTTGTTCTCCTTTACCTCTACCACCTTCAGGTCACATCGAAGCCCACCTGCGCTACCCTCACTGCTGGGTGTGGCTAACCGCCTCACAGCTCTTCGGCCAGCTGTTTGCAGCCCACCAGCCGGAGCAGCTGATCGCCATTTGGAGGGAAGAGGAAGACGAGGCTTCGCCTCAGTCAGTTGCCGCGGCCTTCATCACCAGCAACCTGGACAAGAAGGTGAGACCAAGAACCACTGTAATGTGTAGCCACTTTCGCACTGCAGGGTCAAGTCTGATCCTACAAGTCAAGTCAATACAGGCCTTATCTTCTTGCCCCCATGTCAGTCGAAACTCCTTTGAAGTTCGTAGGACCACCAAACACAGCGGGTTAGCCCCCCTGGTTCCATCTCAGCCTTCTTCCAAACTATTGAAGTTAGTTGGGAGAAGTTAAAAGGAGAACTCTCTGTGGATTGAAGAATCCCTTTAATATCTATACCACGTTTCACGCACAAGGAAACTGTGCGCTGTAAATAAAAACAATAAAAGCAAAGTGAATAAAAAAAAAGGGGACCCTAAAGCACTCCTAGTTCAGGACAGGAAACGGTATAGCGATAATACATTGGCCCTGTCTAAAATGTTACTTTTATTGTTATTATATACTACTGATGTTACTACTCCATATATCTAAGTAATCCATACTCTATCCCATACTTCCCACTCATACAGTTTACTTGATGTGTTGAAATTGTCAGCCCCACAGTTGTTTGTTCTATTTTCATTGCTTTTATTGTTTTATTGGTTATTTTCTATTCTATCTACTTGTTATATTCTTCTTCTTTTCCCTGCTGTACCACATTACATCTGCTGCTTATTTTAACAACATTTTCTCTCCCTTCTTTATCAACATTGTTTGGTCCTCCCTTCCTTTCTCCCTTCCTTCCTTGTCTCCTCCGTCTAGATGAGAGAGTTGGTGTTGTCCTTCTGCCTTCAGCTCCAGTCCAAGTTCCTGGACACAGCATCAGGAGAGCAGGTACACAAACCTCAGCTTACAGCCTTGAAGACATTTTGGGATAATGACTGAGGGTCCAAACAAAGAACCATTTGATCCTTCTGAGGTAGTTCAGAGGTAGGATATGACATCATCAACTTAGATTTGATTGACAGCTGTGTTTCGCCCGCCCGCAGGTGATCAAGAACCTCCTGTTCGTCGCAAAGGTGATCTACCTCATTTCCCCCGAGTCTGACATCACTCCCTCCCAGGAAGTCATGGAAGGGGAGGAGGGGCAGAAGGAGAATGGAGATGGGGGTGAAGAGGTGGATGAAGAGGAGAGGGAGGAGAAACAAGAGGAAGAAGGGGATGAAGAGGACGGGGAGGAGAAACAAGAGGAAGAAGGGGATGAAGAGGAGGACAAGGACGACCGGCCTCCTTCCCTCCTGTGGATGATGAACAAGCTGTCGCTGATGGCCAAAAGAGAGGCGGCCAACACTCCTAAAGTACCCCTGAAGGTACGCACTTTCTCACACACTCACACACACACACACACACACACACACACACACACACCAATATATATTGACACTTAGTGAGCTCCATGCATTTCTCATCCTTGAGAAAGTCACGATGGAATGCATGCATCGCAGCATTTAGAAATAGACGGTCAGCTGCTCACTTACCTGGGCAGGACGCCCAAGTATAATCACTATGTGGGCAATGAACACTGAATAGAAGGTTCGTGTTTTAACACAAGGCCAGTTCAGTTTCTCAGAGAAGACCAACAAGCCACCAGTTACTGAGGGGAAAATATCATTTTGGAGTATTTCAGTTCTAAAATGAAAAACAAGCAGCGTGGCCTTTCTGCTCTCAAAGTTATACAGCCATTTTATTTTCTTAAATAAGATATTCTTCCCCTCCACTCCACCGCAGAGAACGTGTGTTTTTAAGTTCCTGGGGGCCATAGCCATGGACCTGGGGAAGGATCGGCTGGGTCCCTACCTGACCACCATCATCGCTCCGCTGTACAGGGAGCTGGACAGCACCTATGCAGATCAAGGTAACCGATTCACCTGTTCACATGGGGAGACGAGAAATACAATGTTTTTAAAAACCGTTCACATCAACTTCCTTGTCGTGAATAGGAAGCTTGAACCTTTTTTAGATAGACTTAGTTTGAAGGTGAAGGAAAAGTTCAAATGTATTTCTTTGGCATCCTTTAAAGGATAATACCGGTGTTTTTTTAAGTTTGTGCCATTTGTCCAGGTTGCCCCTCTCCTTTCTACTATTCCCAGTGGTGTAATGGTGTAATATTACTGTTTACCATTGTTTTCCCAGGGTCTAACTTTTCAGGAAGTAGTTTTGCCTGTTATGTTGAATACTGCTGGTAATGGACATTCTGCCCAAAATGAAACGTTGCAGTAATCCCTCTGCCCTCCGTCTGTGTCCAGATCCCATGTTGAAGAACCTGGCCCAAGAGCTGATCGAGCTGCTGAAGAGGCAGGTGGGGCTGCAGAGATTCTCCCTGGCCTTCTCCGCTGTGCAGAAGGAGTTTTCACTGAGACGAGCTGCACGAAAACGACACAGAGCCATGCAGGTACACACACACACAGTGTCTTCACAGAGAGACCCACAAATGAACAAACGAGTTAGTTTCAAAACTCCTGCAGAAAATGCACAGGGACAAAGAGGCGCTCCAGACTACACACAAACAGAGGCACATGCACAACCTAACCTCTACCCATGCTAAAAGAATGTAAGTAGTGTGGCTTCCAGCAGAAATGTTTCACATCACATGCTCTAAATGCTGTTGATGCCTTTCCAACCTGACAATGAAATGTCTTGGTGAGATTTCCGATTTGCTCTCACACGCAAAAAAATCTCTTTCATCCTCGGACCAAAGCGGAGTGTGTCTCGCACCTTATGTCTTCCTCGCCTTACATTTGTCCCCTTTGCTCTGTCCTCTCTCCCAGGCGGTGGCTAACCCTGACATCGCCGCCAAGAAGAAGCTCAAGAAGCACAAGAACAAGATCGAAGCCAAGAAGAGGAAGATTGAGTTCCTTCGGCCCGGCTACAAAGCCAAGAAGCACCGGAGCCATGCACTCAAAGACCTGGCCATGGTGCAGTGAGCATATAGGTGCACCTGGACGTGGCAAAGACCTAGGTTTGAAAATCAAGGACACTAGGTGGGGATGCGAGTTACCCAGTATGACAGTGAGTCTTCCTGGTCTGCTGGTTTTCTATATATTGATAACCCAGCATCATGATAAATGTTAAGAAGAGGGGGAAAATCCTTAATAATCATTGATGACTTTCCAAACCTTAAACACAATTACAACCCTTTCATAATTCCTGTCGACACTGCCTTACTTTGTAGCAGAGTCCAGACTCTCGTGGGCTAGAGCGAACCGGCTAAAGATGTTACCAGGCTTTTATCATGGCTGTTACCATTATGACGTTTATAGCCAGCAGAGAGACAAAACCGATATTTCACCTGAGTGGTTTGCTGGGTGTGTATGAATGGGGTAAATACTGGCAACCCTTAGCAAGGACGTTGTGTAAACCCCAACCACTGATTGCAATATATTCCAACATCCCTCTGTGTAAAAGGCATAAAATGATGCAGAAATAAGATGACAACAGCTGGATGTCAGGGTGTGTCGCTGATCAAAGACTGCAATGAGTTGTTTTGAATTTGTATTGCAAACTGAGTGTAGATTGTCTTGGGATTTATATACTGTGCAGTTAAATGTACAACTCTTGTTTTTTAATGAAAAAAAAAACATCCAATACTTTCACTGATCATTTGTATTTCGTGGTATTTACACTTGCCCACAATCGTTCATGGTCACCTTCAGTACTGCAAGCAGTCAATTTAAGAGTCTGGATACAAAATGGTACAATCACTGATAGCACTCTTTACTGTGAATCATTTTCACTGTTCAAGCAAATATAAATAGGCAATCATAAAACTTTGAGCACACAATTGAACAGTTAGTGTTCAGTAACTAAATGGATAACATGCCAAAGCTGCACTTATTTATTTCAATAGGAAAAAGGCCTTAACCACTAAATTACCTTTAAAAATTACGAACCACACATTTAAATGGAGAAAAAAAAAAACAGTAGAAATATAAGAGGTTGCATCAGCCTGACTGTACAAAACCAACATGGGCTGCAGTAACACTTGGATGGCCGGGGGGGAGGCATACAGCAGGCTTTGGGCTCATTTCCTTGGGTTTTCTTAAAGTGTGGAGCTAAATTCTCTTCACTGGCCCATTTCCAACGGTGAATCAAAAGTCAACAGATTGTACAAAGAGACAGAAGTCAGATTTACAAATGGAATTCAACCCTGTGAAGCTAGTCTAACAACTTGGCGATCAGGGAGCTGCTTCTCAGCGATGAAGTCCTCTTCGCTGGTTGTTTGGGGTCAGGAATGGGACTGACGGATTCCTGTTGTTGTCCCACTGAAGACGTGGTTTGTACGTTTTTCGGGAAAGCGCTTCCTCCCGGTGGGTGTTCCTCCAGACATGTTGCCGCTGATTGTTGCTCGTCAGCTGCTAATCATCTTCTGGCTAAATAACTTGACCCTCACTGAGATGAATGAGCTTCAAGCTGCATTTCACAAAGGAGCTTCATTTATTGATCCCTCTCAAACCATAAGTTACTTCAGTGCTAACACTATTACAAACTGCATGAAATGATCAGCATTAAACATAAAATGTCTGTTCATAGGTGTATAGGAAGTGTCAAGTTATCAAATGGCTTTTTTTTTTTTTCTTTTTAAAGTAGAGCATTTTCCAGACATACAAACGGGTGGATAAGCTGCAGTCTAATGGATTGCCTATCAATCACTGCAATCCTACAGCTACCAAACGCCTTCACTTGTACCACCAGCTTAATGGGATGCACAGTTAGTGTGTGTGTGTGTCCAGACGTTACTGCAGCCTTCGCTTCTCAGTCCCAGGCTTGAAAA
>OOFE01040708.1:0-18219 GCA_900323365.1 Monocentris japonica | reverse complement strand
AGGCCTTTATCACAATGCCAACGGGCAAACCCTGCCCGCCGTTCCGGTGCCAATAAAACCCACCCCGTCTCTGGGTCCCATGCCCGGGTTGACAGGGCTGCAGTCCGGCCCGGCCCAGCTTTGCTCACCGGCATCAATGCTGGAGAAAAGCGATCCTCTGGAGGGGAAAGGCAACCCTCTACACCCGGCTCTCCTCCTGTCCTAACCGGGTAAATTGCGGGTCATTTTTGGGAGATAAAGCAAACAAGAAGGACATCCTAATGGTTTAAAAAATAAGACAGCATAAAACAAAATAATCATGTGTAGTTTACGTTGAGTGCAGCTATACGAGAGTTGTGAAAAATAAGGTTTAAATTCTGCTGTGGTATGAATTTTTAATTGGATCGATGTTGAAATCCCAATTTGTTTGCACAATTAATTTACCACAAACACTGTAATGTGGCACTGACATAGCCTATACAATCAAACAAACACATACGCTAAACCCAAAGAAAGTTTTGTTTTAGGAGATACACAATCCAAAATTGTTTCCAAATGCAAACCCACCACTTCTCTTTATATTTCTTTGCCGTTATTATGGACGTTTAGATTGCTCATATCTGACTTTAATTCAGGTTAGGCCTATTGGCTAAATACAAATATAGGCCTTCATGTTTATGAATAAGGTCTCTTTTTTGTGTTGCTTAGCAAAATGTGCAGTGCATCGAAAATGTTATGCTTGTATTATAACACTATTTATCTGAAAATATTTATAAAGAACTTAAAACGAAATGTTCTTTGGTGTCTTAGTTATTTGAATGCTGATTTTAATTAACCTTGCACATTGTTTTTGCGGTTCGTTTGTCAACCTCCTCATTTCCCCTGTGACTGTACATTACTACATAGCTCTTATTAAAGGGAAAAGATAACCTCGGGCAAATTCCATCAGACTCGGACATGCCTTCATATTCATATGCTCCACATTAAAACTACTTGTAATCTCACACCATATCAAGTGTATTTTAACTTTTCGAATTTAGTATATTTGGAAATAATTGAAATGAAATAATTATTAGCTTGTACGAAATAATGAATTATTGTGCTAAGTGCTGCTCACAGCCTGCAACAGGCAGTAAAGACACAACACGGATTACATAGTGCAGCTGCCACCAGTTGCTCTGCTGTGACATATGACCAGGTTTTTTTTTAAAGCAGGAGCTTTCAAAAGTTTTCATGTTACGGACCTCCAACAGCCATACATTAGGCCACCGACCCCTCATATGGGAGGATTTTTGTTGTTGTTTATTTAGTATTCTCTAACTGTCTACACTGTAAGTGGGGACATAATTGTGGTGAGAGTGAAACCGATGATTTCAATAGTCATTCTTATACATTCTCTAATCGGGCCAATGTGTAGTGAATTAAAATCTAATAAAATTAAACTATTCCTCAATTTGCTGGTCACCAACCCCCCACCCCCAAAAACCTCTGGGGGTCCCTGGATAGCCTGTCTTAAACTATTGATAGAGTCTGTTTCTGTTAGGTCCCCACATGAGAAAGGTAGGCTGCTATGAGGTTGTGCTCATGGCCCATCATCATGACCTGAGACTAAAGTTCACTCAATCACTTATGGTGAGATGATCAAATCAGAGACGTCAGCATCATGTGCACCTACTCATCTAAGTATGTGGGTGACATGACAATAAAAAACTTTTGAATATGCCCATATGCCCATGCACGTTGTGCCCAAGAGAAGTGTGTGATCTTCTTAAGATGGATATGACCAGCCAACACTCTAGGCTATAGCTCCACAACTTCAAAAGTGGGTTGGGCCGTCGGATCAAGTTTTGCTCTTTTGTTTGCTCTGTTTTTAACATAACCCAGCTTTGAAGCTGGTCCTCTTCAGTGGCACAAAGTACCTGGTTCAGCCCACTGAAAATGACTTATATTCAGGCTCCTGTCTCCTGTTTAGCATCCCAAAGGCTCCCACAGCCGTCACTATTGTCACACCAGCCTCTGAACAAATAATTGAGATGCACCAGTGGAGGAGAGGCGTGGGAGTGGAGAATTAAAATCTGTCTCAGTGTCATTACTAACGAGCAGGATATAATAGTGAATCCCTTTCTTTTCCTCTGCTCATTCTAGTCTCTCTTATTTTCATCTATTTTGTATATCCTGATCTTTCTCTTTGTTCACGGCACACGGTTTAGCTGACTTGCTCTCTCCTTACATACACACATTCCACCTAAATTCCTAAATACCTAGATTTACAAAAGATACTCTTGTCTCTTTCTATTTCTTTCTGTTTCTATTTCTCTTTCACATGCACCTGCACCTGCACACACATGCAGCCTATACACACACCCACACACCCACACCCACACACACATACACACACATATACACACATACACTTTCTCTGCAGGATGTCCTTAATTCCTAGTTAAAGGGAAGTGTGATATATCAGGAGGAAGTGTGTCTATGTGAGAAAGTGTGTGTGTGCCTGTATGTGTGCGTGTCTGCGAGTGTGTTTGTGCTTTAATTCCCTGATCAGCGGGCTTCAATGTCTTTAATAGCCCTCACTAGTGTATAATTAAATGGCACTAATTAAGACACAATAAGAGGCGTAATAATGCAGCCATTATTACCCTCCTTGATCCTCTGTCTTCACAACACCGGAGTGAGATGCCTCTGGAATCATAATATCACATGAGGGTCTCCTAATGTGCATATGTCTTTATGTGCGGGGAAAAGAGGAGGTATATGTGCCGTTTATTTTTACAGATATTGCGTTGGTTGTGTCAAAGCATTGTAGCACGTTAGCTAATTTTGATGCCAGTCCTTGGAACAAGTTGGCACATGAGGTTGATATGCTCTCGCTTGGGGGTGCACGGGCAGTTTTAGGCACGTACGTATGGAGGATCAAACCCTTTTACCTTCCACCACTTGCTAGTCTGCTTCTGTAGGGGTGTGTGTGTGTGTGTGTGTGTATGTGTGTGTATAGACCGAGGAGGACAAATACTGGCAGTCTGTGTGTGAGTGATGTGGAAATAAATTCATATAACCATATACCATTTGAGGGCTTAGTTTGTGAACTGTGCCACCACGCCAGACATGCACATTCTGAAGAGTTTTTCATCACTTAATATTATATTTTATAATACAGTAGTCTGCTCATAGCTAAAAACGTGTCACCAGTTACAGCCATAATCAGACATAACTAATTTTGTATAGGAAACAAAATTCACAAATCAATTTTGCAAGTATTTAATTCCACAGTAAAGTACATTTTTATCCTCACCTGTTTAATTCTTCTTACTATATGGAGGAACAAGCCTGTCACTAACTTGGATGGATTATAAACTACTTATTTTCTCATCAATACAAAATTCAGAAGCTGAGTATCTTCACACCACTAACCAGACATAAAACAATTACATTACAGGCACCACTGTATACATATCAGGGCTGCTTCATTGGGTCACTCCAAAATCAAAGGCACATAAAATATTGAGTCCGTTGGATTGCTGTTTCTTTGTCATGAAACAAACTATCACATTCACTCCAGTGGCTTCTATGTTGTCCACTTATTCAAAGGTTTTATAAGTTCATCATGGACCTTTGTGATAAGGTCCATGATGAACCTTTGAAAAGAGTTTAGATTGATCAGGAATATTTTTTTAGAGATCCAATTTTCTATCAGGTGATCCCCTGTTGGCTCTCCACCCCAAACCTAAGAAAACCTCTTCATGTAATACAGACCTGTACAACTATTAATGTCAACACAGCAGCTTATATTGGAAGTTGCAGGTTGAAATGTAACACAATGTTTTCCAACTGGACTACAATGGGGCCCTTATTCAGGTGAAATTAGTTTCCAAAGCCATTGGCTGTATGTAGATGCCAAAGTCTTCCCAAGCAAATGAGATGTACAAAAGGCTAAATATTATTTTAAAGTTGATAATACATGAAAACGGTAAAGTTCAGTAGATTAGTAGTCAATACAATACCATGCAAAATTAGTTTTAGATCACAAGAAAGTCTATTTTGAAAATGTGTCTTTCCAGAGAAAAGGTGTGAAGATTAATGATCTGGCACATACTCATCCATCCATTAAACCACCAAAGGGTTACACATGTGATCAGTAGAGCAAGGCTGAAAGCGATATGATGATATTTCATTTGAACAAGGCAAATATGCCATTACATCCTATGAAAAACTGTGACAAAAGTGTAAGGGACATGAATATGAAAGAACTTTTTCTTCAGGGGGAAACTGTTTAACATGAGAAATATGAGTTTAAAATGAGTAATAGGACTCTTACCAATGAATAAAACATTTAGGTCAGAGGTGTTTTACTGTCAACCCTCAGAAGCGAAACATTACGGTCTTGAATAGGCGATGATACATTAGTGGTAATTACCCACACTTCATAGGGGCCAGGGTGGCAAATTCTACATGCGTTTTTCTTAATGACCAACAAGAGCAAGCCATCATAATGAGCAGCTTAATTCATTAATGTGCTCTGTCGTTCACTCCCACTCAAGCACACTGGCACACACACACACACACACACACTTAAATGCACTTGTACAATCTTAAATAAAATATTATTCTTTGTTCCAGACGGGAGGCTTTACTTCAGTGTATCCGTAACATCAGATAACAGAAATTTGTGCTAATTTGTACAAACCTATAATTCCAATAATAGATTCCTTGTTCAGTCACACAGTTTCAATGACAACAGAGTGAGAGAAGAGACTCTTTACTCTATCTATCTCTTATTATTAAAAGTTCAAACGCATCAAATTGTTTGACAATTTGCAGACTAAATACTTTGAATGGAGGACACTGGAAAAAATGTCTTGCTGGAAAATTAACTTAAGCATTGTTCCTTACTGTGCTAATCCCAACTATGAGGAGACAGAGAGAGAGAAAGAAAGAAAGAAAGAAAGAAAGAAAGAAAGAGAGAGACACACAAAGAAAGGACACAAAAAAGAGAGTGAGAGTGAGAGTGACAAAGAAAGAAATAATAAGAGAGGGAGAGAGAAAGAACAACTCCTCAAGTGAGAGTTACAAGGTCACAGGGGGCTTCATACCCTCTTACAGAACTAATGAAATTGTAATATTCTTAAGAGGTTTCTTTCCTCTCCAGATCTGCCACAGATTACAGGAGATCCTTGAACTCCTAATGCAGTTCGCAAAAAGATCTTTACCTGAAGACCTTCAGAGAGAGAGAGAGAGGGAGAGAGCGGCAAAGAATAAGAGAGAGAGAGCAAGAGAGTGTAGTAACTACTCTCAGTCCAGGTACTCATGTGCTCTCTAATTAAGTGTAAATCTGGAAATTGAAGTATTTCCACAGGATCCTAATGCCATGTGCTTCTTTAACTATAGCTTTAACTAGAGGCAGGGTCCCAAAACCAATTGTGGCCCAGTTTTCTGGTGGGTCCACATGACATTGAAGTACGCTTCAATGAGCCAGGTTCCCAAAAGGTTGGCAGGCCTGGAAAAAGCCTGGATCCCTAATTGCAATATGATGTCCCCTATTTTAACCCATGACTGGCTTTGTTAATGTTTAAGTTTATAAGTGACAAAACAGAAGCGGCGTGATAAAAAACACAGTAATAAAATGTTGTGATTAAAAACACAGAAACAAGAGATGCAATCCATAATATGTGCAGGTGAAATAAAAATAAATAACAAATAACAAAACGTCTCACTTGAAATAACAAAACAGCAACAAAAAAATCAACATGATAACATAGGACACAATTGCATTGGATGACAGAATCTGAATGACATTATTATTGACTAGAAAGACTATTTGGCTGAGTTTTTGATCACAAGAACAGTATGTGACAGCTTATCCGTATTTTGAGGATGTTTGCAGTGGTAATTGTTTTTAATGCTGAAGTCAAACCTGCATTTAATGTGGATTAAAAGAAGAAAGAAAGAATACAGTAGATTATCAGTAATCTACTGTACATCAAATGTATCTATTATGTAATTTAACTGTCTGTCTCCACATCCATGTAGAGAAAGTTACATTTAAAATGTAATCTGATTATTGATTATCGGTATGTTACACACAGGTTAGGTTCCACTATTTTATACCATATACATATTTACTTACTTATATTACACTTACATATACCTTTCATACATATATTTCTTATTTATTAATCTGTACTTAAGTAAGCAATCATCTTTAAGTAATAACTAAGTAAATCCATAAATGTGAGTAATTTATACTCTGTTGCGTGCTTCTCACTCTTCCCACTCCAATCTATTAAACTCTCAGCAGCATATGTTAACCCCACAATTGTTTATATTCTATTTCATTGATTCTATTGTTTCATTATTGATTTATTATTTTTTTTATTGCATATTTGTGTATTCTATTTGTGTGCTTATATTCTATTTTGTTTTTCCTTGTTAAATCCTATTTCCTACTTTTGCTGCTACAATGACTTAATTTCCACACATGGATCAATAAAGTTTAAATAAAGTTTAAAGTTTGCAGTGTCTAATTGTGTTTTGTTTGTGTTTCATAATGCACTGGATTAGTATAACTGTGTTCTGATTGCTTGTTATTTTTCTATTACTTTGTGGCATTACCTCTAGAATCTACTGAGTTCGACACCGTACTCCAATTTACAGACTGTAATTTTAGTACTGCTGTCATCACTTATGACCATGATTATCATTTCAATTTGTGTAAAATGATGTTTCTGAGAAAAGATTTGTATTCAGATTCCTTTCATCCTGTTATATTTAGTCCGTTAACCCCCAAAACCTGTTAATGAGAACATGACAACCTATATTTTCTGTATATGTTATCAATTAGTTACCAAATTCTGCAATCATGTGATAATTCTGTTACATTTACTGTACTGTCCACAATACAGTACTACAGTTACAGTATATATTGTGTTATATGTCATAAGGTACAGTTACAGTATCTGTGATTCACTGCTAGCAGGCAGCCGGCATACGGCTACATCTGCTCCTATCTCGGTAATGGTCGCCTTGCTATATTCACTGCTGTGGATCTTAAATAGTGGGATGAGGGGACAGTTAGCTGGCACGTGTCGACAGGCGTCAGCATCAGCCAATGAAAAGGCCATCTGAGGTGGATTAGCATATTGGCATCAGGCCTGGAGACAGAGAGAAGCTGTCAGGGGAGAGGGTCCTAACGGCAGGTCACTCAGGACCACTGCACATTACTATAACTCTTCTACTTGCTCTTTACTCCCATAATGTTCCCCCTCTCTCTCTCTCTCTCTCTCCCCCTTTCTCTCACTCTCTCTCTTCTATTTCTTTTTCCCTGTCTCTCTCGATCATTCTCACTGAGATCTCACTCTTCATCTCTCTGTCTCTGTTTTTTTTCTTTCTCTCATTCTCTCACCTCCCATTGTAGATCTTCTTACCGTTTTTTTTGCTGTTCTGAAAAATCCCCTTCCACAAAGCATTTCTTCTCCCTTCATTCCTCCCTCCTACCATCTCTTCCTATTGTTCCCTCTTTCTCTCTCTCTCTCTCTCTCTCTCTCTCTCTGTCCCTCTCTCCTTAATATCAGGCAGTGATTCAGTGTTCTGGGGTCAAACTTTATCTCCCCTGGCTGAAGTGAATTGTCTCTGCTCTGTCCTTTGAGTAAGGTCTTCTGATGCAGCGCATATCATCTCCAATCTGCCATCCAGTTTTATTGGGCCAAATTATTATACCTTATTAGCCATTATTAGATTTTATCATGGATTCAGAACGGGTCAATGGTTCAGCCATTCTGGCCTCCTTCCCATTGTTTCTCCTTTCCAATTTCCCCTCTTACTCACTTTCTCTTGGGAGAAGAAGTTTTGTTGACCCTGGCAAAAAACTTCTTGAACTTTTACAAGAGGTTAAGTGCTTTGTGATAGAATGAGTGCCCATATAGGCTCATCATTTGGCTCCTCAACAATAGAGATTAAAGTGAAATGGAAGCTAACAAAGTGTGTCATTGACTATCCCACTGGTGAGAGTTTGTACTTGGAATTTTAAATCTCATCACAATGTCTAAACATAATGATTGGCAGTGTTACAGAGAAAACCTTATAACAAAGATTTGGCCTAATAAGACAGCATGAGATCCTCAGGCAGGTCATTTCAAGGTTTAGACTTAAAACAAAATGTGATTGGACCTTTTCCATCAGGGTCCCTTGGTCTGCCCAAAACCAGGCTAGCAAAATTAGTCTAAAATGCTTCTATAAGCCTGTTTGTAATTAATGGTTTTACAAATTATTGCACCTAATTTTGGTCTTTCATTTAATTTTATTTACCCGAATCTTTTTAAATATTTATTACAATTTTGTAACACTGTTTACAATGTAAATAAAATTGACTATTAGTATTATAAGTTTCACATAAACTAATGGAGTGGCATTATGAATGCAGTTCTCAAACCACCTCTGACATAAAAAAGTTTTTTTTGACAATTTAGCAGCACACCAACTATCATGACACTGAGTTATCATTTGAAATTGGAAACAGAGTTGCTTTCAAGGAAGACTAATCATGTAGAACCAACAAAGCCTTGTTTGATTGATCCAGCAATTGAACTAAAAGAAGTTCATTCAAAATAGTCATTCTTTAGACTGAACAAGATGGAAAGAGCCAGCTTCCCAAAAGGTTTCCATCATACCTTTGTGTGAGAAGGTGAAAAGGTCTCTTCTAGCTCTGGGCTAGCAACTAGAAGGATGAAGTTACACAGCCTCCAGTGAGGAAAGACATACAATGACATCAATCATAATGTACACAAATACAGATGCAATGTGTGGGCCTTTTCTTTGGGTAGCAGGATGGCTTATTGGTTAATGCTGTCTGCTCACTGTAGTTCACTCTGGATGGGGGCACAAGCTAAATGCTTAAACTCTAAATAAGTGTTTGTATGAATGTTTGTGTGATACATCAAAGTGTTTGTGTTGAAGGAGGCTTTGTTGTTGTTGTTGTTGTTGAGGCCTTCCCAAGACCTTGCAATGTAAGTTAGGCTGAATAAAATTCACTGGGCTTATAGGAGGATAATAGCTTAAAATCATTTTGCATGATTAGCTAACGCAGTAGTCTACAAAATGAATTAACAAAATTAAACCAAAATAAAAAAGTATTTAATTATTTTGAAAATGAAGAACAAAAAGGTTTTAACACTAATGCACTAGACAGTGGTAGAGCATTTGGCAACAATGCACTGTTCTCTCGTTAGCGTTAATTGTAGCTGTGACAGCGGTTAAAGGCAAGGTCCTCCTCTGACTCCCAATCATTTATCTCTCCATTACAGAGAGCACTCTGGGTTTTTATTGGCGCAATAAAGTCGATCTTCACTCCCACAAAAAGCCACCTGACCCCTGGGTACTCCAGAGGCCCCTGGCTCCCTCTATATATTCATCATATTCATCTTCACATTCCACACACACACACACACACACACACGCACGCGCACATGCAGGCATGTTGTTCCTCAGAATCACTTACTGTTGTCTGTAAAACAAGAGGGATCACATTAATTAAACAAAGGACCAATGTTTTTGTAGTGGATGTGTTTTTTTGTGAGTGTGTTTGTCTGTATGGGTATTCAATAAATAAGAACAAACGGACATGACTTTTTGTTTTGAATCCATTCATTTTATAGATATTAAAATCCTGTGTGGAAACAATTAAAGACTATATCACACTGATATCTTAACCAAGACTGAAAAGAAGTTTGAGGTTGCCTCATGGTAAATCTAATCCATGCATACCCTCTAGTGGTGGAAAGCATCGTGTCTACCATAAACTTGAGAGGAAAAGATTTCTAGTTGTGAGAATGGATGTTGTTGTTCATAGTGTCCCCACTGTATTTTCCAGTGCCTTCCAGTTGGGGAGCATGGTGTCCGAGTGGTTAAAGCGATCTATAATCGAAAGGGCCAACGTTTAGTCCCCCATGAGCCCAAGTGTTTGCCTGACAGAAATGTCCCTCAGCAAGAATTAATCCCTACCAGCTCCAGTGGTGCTGCTCTGTAACCGACCATGTGCTTGGACCTCTCTGAGGAGGGGGCAGGCAGAAAGTTGACTTTTCCCCTCAAGGAACAATGAAAAATAACAAACAATGTTCACAAGCTGTGGCCCATCATAATATTATATTGATTATAATGAACTAATCGGACTACTAATTCACCTGTCCAATAAGTATGACACTTTTAGTGGTTATATTGAGAGCACAATTGAAAATGCAAGGGTTAGTTTCAAAACATGATCCCGTACTAATTACAACAAGCATAAAAGTATACTGAGTAATCCACTGGAATCCTCAGTAATGTCATCTGATTACTTTCAGTAATTTTTGGATTACCTTGCCTCCAAAACATGCAGCTGGATTAATAAATTACAATGAGTAGTCAGTAACCAGCACCGTAACTAAATCTCCTGAGTGAATTTTCTGTAGTGCATGTATGTTGAGGCCATGATCCACAGGCAACATGATGCAGCAATAGGAGCAGATAGTGTTACTTTCATTAGTGATGGGGATTGACAACTGGGACAAAATCAGTGTAGATAACATACTGTTGGTTGGAAAATTGCCCATGTTTCATTGCCTTCAGAAGAAGAGGCTTCAGCTAGTTTGACCGAGATGAGTATCAGTGCCCACTCAGAGCTGTCCTGTATGTGTATGCATGTGTGTGCGCATACTGTCCATTCTGGACTGCCTGCTGTGTAAAGGTCAGGGGGTGTTTAAGGTGGTGGGTGGTGTCAGTGGGCCTGGGGTGCTCCTGTCTTTGAAAGGTCTTTGAAGTAGAGGTCAGCACCCTGAAAGCAGATTACACTGATGTCGTCATAGCCACACCTATAGAAATTGGAAAACAACACAATTTGTAATGCCACTAAGTAATTACTAGTCTATGTCCAAGAAAATGTTCTTGGCTAGGTGGATTTTTGTCATTTGTTGCTCTGCTAAACACTTATTGCCCTGTTTTGTTAAAAGGGCTTTAGAAATAAATCTGACCTTACTTGACTGGACTGACTCAGACCAGAGTTGCCCAAATGTTAGGGTCTGGAGGGCTGAAATGTAACTTGGGTGATGGGCCGGGGGCCAGAAATGCTATTGTATTAATTTATTAATTGTATTAATTATTGTATTAACTCTGGCAGAGCATTTCCATGGCCAAAACAAAATCAGGCTTTCTGTCCTGTTTTTGATTTGGGGTTACTTATATTTGATTGCAACTCATCAATAGGGATGTAGTTACAAATGAACATAGAGTGTTTTTAATACTATATGTATGTAATATAGAACCCTGATCTTAGTACCTCTTGAGCTACCCCTATACCTGAGGGTAGTTTTCATCAAAGGTTAGTTGATATACATTATACACATTCAGGTGACAATGTAAAGTATCCTGAGACTGTGGTCATATTCTGCCCAATGTATTTTCTGAGTGTGCGCTTGCAAGCACACACAGTCACCCATCCTCCACAATCACACAAATCTGCACTCAAGTTCACAGCCCACCTATGGAGCACGCCTAGATGCACACCATATTAATTGTAGCATTAAGCTCATTCTGACTGCCACCCGCTCAGCGTCCCATCGACACTGTCTGAATGTGCTCAAATGTGTGTGTGCCTATTGTTTTATGTAGGCCAATGTGTAAGTATGTGTATAACCTTTTTCCTGACTGCAGGCGGGGGCGGTAGACCAGTGATGCAGACCCTGACCTTAGCCTTTAAAACCCCATCACTGACACATCCGCCACACATACACACTGAGCTTTCACCAGAGGTCCACAGAACACAATCAACAGGTGAGTGGATAATCTTGGGGAAAGATTGTAGCCATTCTAGTGTTTAGAAACAGAACTCAAGGTACCAATTTTGTTCTGCTGGGAATGAATTCATGTTATGCTATGCATGAAATGTGGTTTTGCTGCTTCTTGTTGCATGCATGTTTAACAAAGATACTAATTTATATTCTTGTTGCTCATATTCTGTTCAGGGATTTCACACTGACATTGTGGTAACCATTAACCACAGTGGTTTATCATTGAGAGATAACAATGTGGCTTCTGGGGAAGATCAAGGAGAGCATGGAGAGTATTCCTCTAGAGTTGAGTCATTATGTGGGTAAGAGTGAGGAGGATCTCTATCTCTCCTCCAACGCCAGCCTCTCCCACAATTTGCACAACAACATCCTTACTCCAGACAAGATCCCAGAGTTCTGTCTGCCCCCACGACTCTGCAAGAGAAGCCCTCTGTTGACAAAGGAGGGAACTTCAGCTCACCCGCTCAGTCAGAATCAGATAAGCAACAGGACCAATGCTCCTTCAGACACTACACATGTAAAGATGAAGGATGTCGATCCAAGAAGTCCAGTGACTTGGAGGACTAAAAAGAAGCCATTGCCGTTCTCTGCAGAGGGATACGGCCTGGCAGGGATGCATGAGAGCCCCAACACTCGACGGAAAGAGTCTCTGTTTCACTCAAAGTGTCCTGCTTACATGTTAGATAAGAGTGTTCCAATAGCTGCACCCAAATTGACAAATGAGAGAAATCCACCCAAGAGACCCACAACTTTATCTGGGTTCTACCCTCTGTTTTCATGCAAGAGCCTATCAGAGACAGGAAGCACGGAGAGCGAAACACCTTCTTCCAATAACTCCTCTCCCCTCATCTCCCCATATAATGCTAATTCTTCCCTCTCCATCTTATCTGACAGTGGCCCTCTTAAAGGGGCAACATCCTGTTCTTCATTATTAATTAATACCAGAGAGGAGAGGGGGGGGTGGAAGAGGGGGGCATCAACTTTAACAGGCTCTCCTAGTAGCCCCCCAAGCTCAGTAGGCAGCTCGCTCACCGTAACCCCACCCATGCTCTTTCCACCGGATGTTCTGCACTGCCAGGAGCGACTTCAACGCGAGCACATCCTCCCTTTGCTGGGCCACGGTAAAGTCCGTCTCTCTGCTGAGCACACCTCATCCTCCACCACCACTTTCTCATCCCTAGCCACAGTCCGAGTTCGCGTGGTGTCTGTGGAGTGCCTGAGGGATGATGGTGACCAACGACCTTTGAACTGTGCAGTAAGCCTGTGTCTGACCCCCGGGAAGCTGCAGCGTCAGGAGAGCGCCACCGTCAGAAACTGCCGCAGCCCTGTGTTTAATGAAGATTTCTTCTTCACAGAGCTGAGTCAGGAGAACCTGCTGGTACTGGCACTCAGGCTAAAGGTGATGGATAAAGCTGCTACTGGATCACTGAGGCGGGGGACATTGATGGGGGTAATCACTAAACCACTGTCTCAGTTACTCCCTCTGTGAAATGGGTAGAGGAATACACCATCTATTGCATTGAAACTTATAACTGTAGCTGCCATACAAGTCACATCATGTACCATGGAGCATTACTTGAATGGGAAGGCAGCAGATAATGTATATGGTAAGAGTATAGTATAGTAAGATAATTGTATTGACAACGCTAGTGAGGGACTGTGCTGGCTGTAAACACTGAGGCACTGGTGGGGTTACTGTGTCTGTGAGTGTGAACTGGGAACAGACAGATTAAAGATACAAAAAATAAATTTGTATGTACCATAAAAATGTACATGATGCAGCTATTGTGTGAAAATCTTTCCTGCTTTCAAACTACTTAGACTACTTCTTGGGTATCCCTTTTAATTTTTAATCTCCCTAAAATACACCTATGAGCTCTGTCAATCATGCTGCAGCATCCGCACTGCAGCGTGAATAGTGACACGTCTATGTGAAGCTACATTGCTCTAGAAATAGATAGAACCATGCAAGTATAGCAATCCCAGATCTGCAGGTCAAATGAGAGATATTCGATTGTTGTACTTGTTGGCCAGACATATGACTAGATACAGGTTAGTATGACTTTTTACTGTAGTAGGTTATTGGCTGAATAAAGGGCTTTTAGTTTTCAACATTTCAAGGATGGTTTGCTATGGTTTCATAGCAAGCTGAAAGACTAGCTCTACTGTAGCCTACTGGCTGGCATACAGAGATGGCTGCATTATGTTGTAGGCCCTGGGCCATCTGTGTGAAAAGAAATAAAAAGATGCAACTGCATCACATTCATTCTTTACTTATTTTTTTTTTGCATATAATTACAATAAACTTCTGGGCATTTTTTAAATGGGATTTCGCCTATGGGAGTGGGGATGGGGGGATCCAGTGTTACAACAGTGAGTGAAGGCTTTTCTTTTTCTTTATTTAATGGCAGCTCGCAAACCAATCGAATAGGTGCATACCCCAACCTACTGTGCCAGAGTGTATAGTATCATGGTTATACACCGATCAGCCACAACATTAAAACCACTGACAGGTGAAGTGAATAACATTGCTTATCTTGTTACAATGGCACCTGTCAAGGGGTGGGATATATTGGGAAGCAAGTGAACAGTCAGTTCTCGAAGTTGACATGTTGGAAGCAGGAAAAATGGGCAAGTGTAAGGATCTGAGTGACTTTGACAAGGGCTACATTGTGGTGGCTAGATGACTGGGTCAGAGCATCTCCAAAACGGCAGGTCTTGAGGGGTGTTCCCGGTATGCAGTGGTTAGGGTCATGAGCGCCCAAGGCTCATTGATGCGCGTGGGGAGCGAAGGCCAGCCCGTCTGGTCCGATCCCACAGAAGAGCTACTGTAGCACAAATTGCTGAAAAAGTGAATGCTGGCTATGATAGAAAGGCGTCAGAACACACAGTGCATCGCAGCTTACATAGTGTAGTGATCTAACTAGGGTACAGACTTTGCATTAGATAATGCTAAAATATATTGTTTTTTTAATTAATTGCCATGATTTCATCACTGCATGTCTAATTGATGACTTCTCTTCTTCCAAAATCTCTAAAGTTTCATTGTTGCTCAAATGTTAAAGCTCTTTTGCCATTTTGTCAGCTCTCTCATTTCCCTGAGTGGGAATGGATATCTACTTCCAACATCTGAAGACAGAACATTATCAAATCTATTTTCATCAAGACATTATCTCTTACTGTTTCAGCTGATTTTATTTAGCTTATTTAAGTTATTACTTCAAATTACTGCAACAGAATCTGAACAGATCACAACCCTGTCTGGCTTTACCTCCTCTGCCCACTGCCCATTATTTGGGTCTTTAGAACCATCTGTAAAAATACTCATATAGTAGTTGTATCTTGAACTAAATATCCAATATTATCTACTTCCATCTCTGCCCAGCCTTTTTTTTCTTCATTAATTGTAAGTCTATATTGGGTTAAGGTTACAGCCATGAAGGCACATTACCTAATACAACCGCTGGACTATATTGTATAGCCCATATTCTACTGCTCTCTTGCTTATCGTCCAGCCAAATGGTCATATGTGGAGGGGATGACGTACCCACAGACCACGTCGAGGGACCGCCCACCGCAGCGACGTCATGATTTGACGTTGTTATTTGAGGAAAGCAGCAGCTGTCATCCTACAGGCAAACCGAACGTAAACATGGTGGGAGAGAGGTGAAGGAAACGGCAACATGGTCTTCGAAAGCGTGGTGGTTGATGTCCTCAACAGATTTTTAGGGGACTACGTTGTCAACCTTGACAGCTCACAGCTCAAGCTCGGCATATGGGGAGGTAGCGAAACATCCAAATAAAGATTTTTGCGTGTTTTTTTTAGTGTACTTGCTAGCTCTCCAAGCTAGCTAGCTGATGCTAACTAACCTTTGCTAACAGGCGTGTGTGTGAGGGTCCTGCAGCTGTCAGTGTCTGTGTACCTGTCCAAAATCGACTTCTGATCCGCTTGTTTACCAGTAGCTGGTTAGATCACTAAGCTTTGTTAATTTCTTAGTGCAGTAACCACCTAGCTGATTTCCTACTGCTAAGCTACTTGCTCAATGCATTCAAATGCAGATCTTCAGAAAAGTAAACAAGCGGTCTTAAGGGGTCACACCCTTTCATACAGCCAAGTTATGACTTGCAACAGTGTTTCACACAAAGTTAGTTTGCAGCTCTACCAGAAAGTCAGAGATACAGACAGACAGATACAGACGTCATATGGACAAAGAAGAGGATTAGGGAAAAGGCTTCAGTGGTGACTTTTCAAAATATCTTTTCAAATTCAAAGCTAATAATGTTGTGACTTTAACAGTGGTCAATTTTGATTCATCTCAGAATAAAATATATACAGGAGAACAACACATATATATTAAAATCATAGATTGAATTCTAATGTGGTCCTTGATTGTAACACCCCCCCCCATGGCACCATGGCATGTGTTTTTCTCGCTAGCTAGCCTACAGTGTAGTAAAGGAATATCCCACATTTGCATGGTCACTGTTTGACAGCTGTCAGCCTATATCAGTTACATGGCATAATTTTCATTTGTGTGGCTTTGATATAGTGATTTTGTATTTTCCCCATTCAGGTTCACACAATGGGGTGGTACCACCTAGTCCAAAATACAACACACACCCACACTCCCACTTTGCACAGTACCTCTCTGGGGGCCTATAATAATGATGTGTACTTGAATGGCGGTCAGACACGCCTGTTGACCTAAGCCAGTAGACAAAGACCAAAGGCCCCCTCTTTTGATAACACTGCATTTCTAGGAGCCTCGTAACAATACTGATCTGTTCGATTAGTGAAATGTACATAGTAAAATACACTAAACAATTATTCCTTTCACCCCAGGTGATGCAGTTCTAACAAATCTCGAAATCAAGGAAAATGCCTTGGTAAGTTAAATTGCTAAAAATAAAATGAAATGCTTTAGTCAGCACAATAAATAGGTCTGTCATCACATTGTAGGACTCAAAATGGCTTCATATAACAATAATGTAATTTTCTTTTTTGCAGAGTCAACTTGACATTCCTTTTAAAGTTAGAGCGGGCCATATAGGTGAGATTCTAGTTACTGCTCGCTGACATACATTTCTTCTGCTACAGAAGAACACTTTCACTTTGTGTTTCCTTTAATAGGACGGCTAGAGCTGAAGATTCCATGGAAGAACCTCTACACCCAATCAGTGGAGGCAACACTGGATGGTGTCTATCTGCTCATAGTCCCCACAGCCAGTAAGAGCATTCACTGTGTCCTAAGTACAAATGAATAAGATTAAATACTAGACATACTAACCCTAGTGTATGCAGGTTTTTTTAAACACTACAACTCCCTGAGTAGTATTTTCCCTGATGTTTAACTCGGAAAACATTAGATTAGATTAGATTCAACTTTATTGTCATTGCACAGAGTACAGGTACTGAGACAACGAAATGCAGTTTGGCATCTAACCAGAAGTGCAAATAGCAGTAAAGTGCAGAATGTGCATATGTACAGTGGTAGATAAATATGAAATAAACAGTAAGGGCTAGATATGAATATGCTGTATGTACAGGATGTATAGGATTAACAATAATGGCAGTATAAACAGTATAAACAGGTTACAAAATATGTGTAATATATGTATAAAATATATGGTGCAACGGTATAAGTAGAGCAAAAAAGAATATATATATAGGCATATAGTGGCAGTGGTAGGTAGATTGTTCGGGGGTGGGGGCTGGGGCTGCTATCACCGTGATGCAGAGTTGAAGGTGACAGCTGAGGGGAAGAAGCTGTTCCTGAGCCTGCTGGTCCTGGAACGAAGAGACCTGTAGCGCCTCCCAGAGGGGAGGTGGGAAAACAGTCTGTGGCTGGGGTGAGAGGTGTCCTTGACGATGCTGCGTGCCCTTTGCAGACACCGCTTGTGCTGGACTGTCTCAATACAGGGGAGTGAGGTACCGGTGATGCGTTGGGCGGTTTTCACCACCCTCTGCAGTGCTTTCTGGTCTGAAACAGAGCAGTTGCCGTACCAGACTGTGATACAGTTGGTGAGGATGCTCTCGATGGTGCAGCAGTAGAAGTTCACCAGAATCTGAGGAGACAGGTGGACTTTCTTCAGTCTCCTCAGGAAGAAGAGACGCTGGTGAGCCTTCTTGACCAGGGTCGAGGTGTTGAGGGTCCAAGAGAGGTCCTCGGAGATGTGGACGCCCAGAAACTTGAAGCTGGCAACACGCTCAACCTCCGTCCCGTTGATGCGGATGGGGGTGTGTGTGCCGGCTTTGGACTTCCTGAAGTCCACAATGAGCTCCTTGGTCTTCTTGGTGCTGAGGGCCAGGTTGTTGTCGGCGCACCACGCCACCAGTTGCTGGACCTCCTCCCTGTAGGCCGACTCATCGTTGTTCTTGATGAGGCCAACCACCATTGTGTCGTCTGCAAACTTGATA
>OOFE01040698.1:2251-18484 GCA_900323365.1 Monocentris japonica | reverse complement strand
AAAGCAGTATGCTATTTTTGTATTATATTTTGTGTAAATTTTACCAATCTCCTACTCAAAACTGCCAGATTTAGCCATATACCATTTAAAATGACTATTACACAGTGTATGCTAAAATGTTAGCATGGAGCTTACTATCACTCAATATAGTGTATGCTAAAATGTTAGCATGGAGCCTACTATCACTCAACATAATGTATGCTAAAGTGTTAGCATGTATTAGCATGGAGCACTGGAGCCAATGATCTACCAGGGGCATGTGGATGATTTTGGTGTCTATTTTCTCATCCCTTAACAGGGAAGTTGACAAACAGAGCAATCTTACAAACGTTCAGTGTATTATTTTAATGTTTAAAATGAAATGTGTGTGTTTGTGTGTGTTAGAGCTACGCAGGGTGGTGAGGAGCAGTATGTGGACCAAAGACACCAGTGTTCACCAGCATCAGTATGGACCTGAGGAGGTGGTGGATGAGGAGGAGGACCTCTACAAGAAAACCTGCACCACCTGTGGACATGAGCTCACCTACGAGAAGATGTAGACACACACACACATGGCTGTTACAGGCTCTTTAAATTCTACCCAGACTGCTGGTAGAAGATGTATGGTGCTTCTGCAGGGAGTGTCTGTGATCTAAACCCATCACAACCCGCTCTCCCTGACCTCTGAATAGAAAACCTCCAGCAATATTTATTTTTCCCTGTGTCTTGAAGATGTTTTGGATGCACCACTACCATTCATTCCTAAAGGAGATTTCTTTTTTCCTTTTTTGTGTCACCCTGATCACATCCCTGAACCTTGTTGAGATAAGTGTCTTATAACCTTTTTTTAAAGTCAGCTGTAAGTCTTATCTGAACCAGCCTTTACCAACCACAGCCCAAAAGAGAAGGTTTCTGCTGCTCATCTGTTCATTCAGAATTCTATTTTTAGCTTTTACACCCACAAAATGTGTTTCAGGATGGATTTCCCCTTTGAGTGACTTCCCTATTGTGCGTTTTGTCTCTTAAATGTAGCCGATTAGGGACTTCTTCTTGTAATGTGCAAATTGAGGAAGGCACTATATTGAAACTCGAAACATCTATGTTGCGTAAAATCAGTGACTTGTGGGTCACAATTTGTGAATGAAACTAATATTAGCACATTTTGAACAAAGCTCCGTTGCCTTGTAGAAAAAATTTGAGAGAGTTTCTCTTCTGCAGGATTTCACTTTTTTTGGACAACTCTTAATGAATTTCTCCCAGGATTCCTTTTTTCCTGTTTGCCTCCCCATTATTTCCTTCCTGTAACTGTTGTAGATTATCACATCTCTGTTTTTAATCACCAAGCAACACACTCCTCAGTCTAAGAACGCTTGTGAATTTGATAATGTGTTATGACATTTGTTACCTCATTCATCTTTGTAGCATTACTATGTAAGTCACTTTTTAAATTTGGTGGACGTTTTTCATTAGGCATGTAACTCTAAAGGAGTTCTTTGAAGTGGATTCGCTCGCCAGTGTTGTCGGGTTCTGGGGACCTTTCAAATTCCAGTATAAAAATCATAGTCCAAACACATCTACAAGCAAGAAAATGTACAGACAGGAAATGCTATTTCATTCTTCATCCCAGATCGCTCTCTTCAAAATGTAATTGCACCTGTTCTCAGTAATGAGAGGGGGGGGGGAGGTCTGAGTGCTGATGGTCAGAGAGGATACCCAGGCTTGCTAGTGTCGGTGGTGAACGCTCCTTCACTCCTATGGAGGTCTGTGTGTTAAAACTGAAAATGTTCTACCAAATTGAAATCTGGCTTCTTCCATGGACAAACGTCTGCATCAGTCTCTGCATGTCTCAGTGAATGTGCTCTGGAATTGCTAGGATATGGTGCTGACATGCAAAATCAGACTTTCAACTCTTTTTGTGCTCTATTTAGTATCCATTGTAAAGAAATGGACCATCCGTGGCCTGATACCTACTTGAAGATGATGTTGTGATGTCTCATGCAGGTGTGCGTTATTTCTGAAATGACAAATGATATTGAAAATAAATGGATTTGTATCTTTATAATGTTAGTTTCACGTGGTGCTTAGTATTTGAATTATCGCTCCGGTAGAATTAGGCCTCTTTGCATTTTCTTCATTTCTGATCCAAAAATGTGTGAGTTCTGACAGCAAAACTTTATTTAAATCCCATTCATTTTAGTTGAGTGTGTCAAGGTGTGCTGAAACAATGTCTTAATGAAAACATATAGCAAGTTCATGACTAGAAACAGGGAACAACCTTTACAAAATGTTGTCTTTATTTAGTTTAAATAGAAACTACAATGCAGGGGTCCAGATGGTTTGAAGCTTTTAGGGTATCCCAGGACTTTCAAAATCCATATTTACTCTCTTTGGTTAAGGTGACGCATCATTCAAGGGAACTTTATTGTCATACCAGCACACATGAGATGGTATGAAATTTCCACTCAGGTCCCAGTTGTAAGCCACACACAAGAGCAGTATAAACATCTAAGCAAAATATAAACATCTAACTAAACATAATAAAACAGACAAGCCGAATTTAGCTTTGCTAAATACGTGTGCAGAAATGCAGTGTGAGGTAGTCCAGTTGGCCAAGTGGCCTATATTGCACCTATGCGATAAAGTGTTCGTAGTGCGGGTAGGTGTGTGTGTGTGTGGGGTGGGGAAATGGTGAACTCCGCAGAAAAAGTGCTTTGATTCAGCCAAATTGGATTGAGAGGGGAAGAGCGAAAGAGGAAATACTGTTTGTTCACAAAGTAATGCCTGTTCTCCATTTACCTGCAGTGTTTACTTGCCCTCTGCCATGAATGCATGTAGAACCAACCAATAGAGACGAGAGGCATTTTTAGGAGGGATGACAGTGGATTGCATTCCCACTGTGAGCCCAAACATTTAAATCCCCGACTGGGCTTATCTAACGGTCTTTTTCCTTATTTGTTTTTTTTCTGTATTGAGATCATCTATGTCCACTGTGGGCTGGAACCCAGATCAGGTAGCAAAAATGTTTTTTGTGGGTCCCCAAATGACAAGAGTGACATTTACTCACTTTGGGTCCCAGGTTGATTTCAAGCTCAATAGCTTTCACTTTCCTGAAGATGAAAACAACTTAGGGCTAGAATTGAAATAAATTGAGACATTTTTTGTGACAGAATCAGAATCACTTTATTTGAAGTGATCAGTGAATGTACAGGAATTTGACTTGGTGACTGTTCAATTTCACAGGACTTCCACACATGGTACAGGGACAACAGTAGCTCTGACACAGTGCAGAGGACTACACATCTCAGTACAGACAGTACATACATTTAACATTCAGTACTCTACAGCAGCTGTGTGCGCTAAAACACAGTGGCACGCAAAATGGTTGGGACAGTTCACATTTGTCATCATTTTCCCTGCCGCACATTTTTTGTTTATTCAGTTTAAAAAGCGACTGAAAGAAAAGCCACCCAGCCTCCACTGTGGTTATTATTAAAGGTGCTACGTGTAGCATTTTGTGCTTCCTAAAATTAAGACCACAATTGCCATAAACCCTGACGCTTCCTGTCGCAAAGAGGATGTTGCTGCTTGTCTCCTCCTCCCTGATGAACAAGAAGAAGGGTGACGAGCCGATAATAGCCAATATGCATTCTGAGGCTGCCAGTCTTCTCAGTGATGGTCTTATTTGGTCATGGGAATTTCAACAAATTCTCAAAATTAATGTGGTAATGATTCATTGATGTTAAGATTTTACACGTAGCACCTTTTAAAGACAATTGAAATCATCTCCCGGCAGCCTGGCAGTTCAGACCGCTGTGAACCCCAGCGGTCTCAAGCGTGTACAACACTTCACAGCGCAAATCATTCTTCCCTGACCTGTCAACAGAAACAACGGTGAACATCTCATACGGTGGAATCAGCACCTCGTCCTCGTCTGAATCGAACTCTGAATAGGACTTGAGGTAGGCACCAAAACACGTGTGTACCTTGAAGCAGGTCTTACTTCCAAAGTGAGCCAAGTCTGTGTTGAGGGAGCTGGAGGCAAATGAGCCAAAGCGCATGGTCTGTCCGACTTCCCCGCTGAAGTCCAGTTTGGTTCTCCTGTAGGAGGTGTAGCAGTTCCTTTGGTTCAGCTTCAGGAGCTGGACGGCGTCGGACAGCAGGAAATGGAGGGCGTGGAATTCAAACGAGGTCTTGTACACAGCCTTCCCGTTGCGGACCGCTCGGTTGAAGTCGGCATAGGCCCCCGCTGTGTAGGCACACAGGGCTCTGAAGTGATTCCAGGACAGCGGGTCGTAGGCGTCTTTGGTTTTCAGGGCTTTAAGGGCGCAAAGTTTTGTGTATGTGGAATCCAGAACTTCCCTGCTGCTCCTCGGGATGTAGTAACGTTTCACCTTGATGAGCATCTTCTGGGAGCAGCCGTAATACATGTCATCGACCGAGTTCGGAGACAAGCTCAGGGGGATGCTTCTGAGCCTAGACAGACCTGAGAGGACCTGCAAGAGAACATCAGCAGGCTTAAAGGAGACCTTTTTGGTATTCTGAGTACTGGCCTGCGTAGAGATGTTCTGGGCCTTTATAGGATCTTCAGACCCTAAAGAAGGGACCTTCATAGCATCTTGTAAAGGAGATTTCTCAGCGTCCAGTGTTAGGACATCAGGACCCGTCAAAGGGGCTTTTATAGCGTCCTGTATAGGCAGCTGTGGAAAAATCACACAACCCATTAAGGTAAGTCAATAACAACAAGAGATAGCCACATATTTATGGCTGTAATGAAAAAGGATTATACTATATCTTATTAAAGCTGCACTTGACAAGACTGTAAGGAGTCTTATCAGCCTGAATCACAAAGTGGGGCTGCAACAGAGAAAAGCTCCCCATCCCCTAACTGAGATGCTGTAGATTCACCCTAATTGCTCAAATGGGATTCTGGTGTCGGGTAGAGTCACTTCTCCAACTACAGGAAGTGACAAATTGAAACCTAAGAGTGAAATCCAAACTGTCTCCTCACCAGCAGAGATCAGCTCTCGGTCCAGAGAAAGCTGGACTCACCAACGTTAGAGCTTTTCCTCTCTGGTCCCTTTGGTATCTTTGGTATAAAGCATCACAGACCAGCCGGGGTTGGTAAACATGAGCGTGCTGTGTGCAATTTAGGTGATGTCACATTACAGGACTTCTGGGTATTGAAGTTCCAATTTTTCGAACGGTTACCCCTCGTTTGCCGTTCGGGGACACCAGCATGCCTAGTGTAGCTTTAAGCCATGAAACCAATGAGGCAACATCATGTATAATTTCCATTAGTATATGCTATACAACATACTTTACACTCTCATTTAAAAAAAAACATTGTAATATTATATTAGTGAATTGGATATTTGATGTATCTATTGTATGTATCTTACTGTCTTTGCATCCAAAGTCCTTGTCCATGCACAGAGGCAGCAGAGCACAATGAACACCAACATGCTGTCCTTCACCATGATCGACAGTACCTGAAAGGTAGAAAAAGACAGTTCTGTGAGTTTTACCTCTTTCATTGGGATTTCTTTTAAACAGGTCACATCATTTTGAACGTCACGAAACATGAAATTTCCCTCCCAGCAAAATGTTCTACCTGTGCGGTGATAAAGTATTCCATAGACAGGATTAATTTTTTTTTTTGGACATTTTATGATCCCGTGGCCAAAACTACCTCCACATTGTCTTTATTACATAATGCTCTGTTGATAATAATTATCATTCACTCACAATGTGCTTTTAATGCACTTCAAGTAAAAGTGTTACCAGCTAAAGCATTTGTTCATTAAAACAGATCAATCTATCATCCTGCGTGACCTTACCCGATTGTGGTGCAGCAGGTAGAGGAGCCGTCAGAGCCAGTGAGCAGGAGGTTCTTGGTTTGGACGAAGCCAGTTGAGCTCATCTTATATCAGAGCTGGCGACTGACCGTGCAATACTTCTCTTTTTCACTCACGTTTTTGTGGTTAACATATTTAAATGCAAATAGTGTGCTACAACGAGGGAATATCCTATATCTGCACACACATACACACACATTATCTATCTGTCTGTCTGTCATCTCACAAAAACATCCATACACACACAAACACAAATGCAGGATATTTTGCTGAGTGGCCAGGAGTGCCCATTAAGAAGTCAAGAAAGAGAAATTCTTTTTCTTTTTTCAAGTGTAAAAATGGAGTTTCGATGTTGGTTATGGGGAAGTCAAACCTGAAACCTAAAGCCACTTTAAGACACTTTAAGACTGTGGTGAAATATGTGGCTAACCACCTGATTTTCCAGCAAGTTTCTGAGAAGGGAACAAAGTCCCTCTTTTTGTTTGAGTAAAACCCTGAGAAGTAATATTCTGAGAAGGCTTCCAAATGTAGCCAGCCTAGAAGTCCCACTTTTACCTGCTTGCTCCTCTGGTATCTTCCAAGGTGTAGCAGATGGGGGAAGTTCACAGCATCATGAAAATTCAACTTGTGTCAGTCATCATAGAAAGGCATACTCGACTGACTTTCATATACTTTCCTGATTGTCTAAACTTTCTGACATTTATTCCATTGTCCCACCCATCTGACACCTAGGTAGGATAAAACAACCCATAGAAACTATTTAGACCCAGATTAGGTACTACTTCAAAATAGATGGAGGCAAGGAGGGAGGAAATGGAGGTGCAGAAGGTGCAGCAACACTCGCTGCCTTTTTGTGAGAAACTTTAGGTTTATTGTTATTAATGTGTTATAAAGGTCAAGGGTTATGGGTCAAAATTCATACCCAGGATTCTCCTGTACCAGGAATCCTTTTGTCGGGACAGGAGATAAACGTTGAAGTCATTCTTCTCAGTTTTACTGCTCATGTAGTTACAGCTCTTTGACTTTGTAGGGCAGATGATTGGGTTGCTGGACAGGCTTTACCACCTTAAGCCACGTTCCTACACGTCACCAACTGGTAACGACTGATGCATGGTTGGATACAGCAAGCAAGTGATTGTGTAATTCTACGATTCAGTGGGCAAAGAACACAATTTCTGAATCTGCATGATCACTTAATGCTTAATGCCAGAAATAGGCCAAATTGTTCAGATTTGCGTGAAAGTATCATGTACAGTTCAATGCTCTGAGCAAAGGGTTCCCATGGGCCTTGTAAATTCTTCAAATTCAAATTTGAGAAAAATAAAACAAGGAAATAAAAAGTTTCTGAAAATATAGTGAAAATATAGTACCCATATTCATCAACATGCCTCAGCTCTCTGGCCCCCTCTCCGTGCTTGGATCAACACTTCACTTCCTGAGGAAAACCCTGTGGTGGATATTTGTGTTGATGAAGCAGCAGTTTTTAAATGATTTCGCCAGGATTTCTTGACTTGGCAAAATGAGTAATAACAAAGGCCTCTATAGTGTCTAATTTTGACCAATGTCATGTCTTACCCCCAAATATGAGTCCAATTTTGAGTCCTTAAATTTCACCAAAGTACTTGAAATCCTTGAAAAGTACTTAAATTTGATGTGCAAGTGAGTGTGGGAACCTTGTGAACATGCTCAGAATGGGAGCCGTTGCAAAAATTGTACCGGCTATTTTTCTTTCCACTATTACCGGCAAATGGGGTTTCCTCCATATCTTCTAAACTGATCATCATAAGAGTGGAAATAAAAACTGTCTACAACTATGTTTTGATGGCCAAGGAATAAAATGATGCCAAGGAAAACATCATAAACTGTTCAGATCACTATTTCATGGAATGAAATGGATGAATTTAATGATTCTGTGTAAAGGAATACAAATAATATGCAATTCTAAGAAAACTGAGGATGTTGTCATTTTCCCATATGCCTGATTGTGATGGATAGTAAAGTCTGATGGTTTGGTGGTTGTGTGCCCGAAGCACAAGGGGGTGGGAGGTGCTGACTAAGATGATTACCACACTCCTTGAATTCAGAAATTAGCTGTGAAATCAACTGGTAGATGTCTAATCCCCAAGGAGCCCCTTTATAATAAAACGTTTTGAAGGATGTCGAGAATAAAAAAAACAAAAAAAAAAACATCTACAGACAGACAAATTTAAGAGTGAAATCCAAACTGTCTCCTCACCAGCAGAGATCAGCTCTCCGTCCAGAGAAAGCTGGACTCACCAACGTTAGAACTTCTTCCTCTCTCGTATCCTTTGGTATCCTTTAGTATAAAGTATCACAGACCGGCCGGGTTGTTCTGTGTGCAGTTTACTGACGTCACCTTACAGGATTTCTGGGTATTGAAGTTCCAATTTTTCTCCCTACAATTTGGAGGCACCGAGATGCAGAAACTACCCAGTGCAGCTTTTAAGATGTCTTACATCATAGATACCCAGCCTGCATGGGCTTACAAATCACCGTAATATTGGAGACGCATTTGTTGCATACACCATAATCTCAGACAAACAGAGTATAATGCACGTAGTTACAACCTCACCAAACAATTGTTTGCCTTCCCCACCAAGCCATAACAATGTAACCTGCTACATTGAACACAGCATTATTAAATGACCAATGTAGTTTTTCAGCACACCTGCATTTCATAATACAGAAGTGCACAGTGTCCTCTGGAAACCTTCCCCATCTCCCCGCTTTACGTGAATAGATTGCTGTGCTGTTGTGTATTGCTTTGGTACAGTAGTTGCATGTTTTCCAGGTAATGATTGACCAGGTGCTGCTTGCTGTGACGTGAACGTGAAGGTAAATAATGACAGAGCCGATTTAGAAAGACACACTAATACTTCTTTACACAGATCAAACTGTTAGTGACGCTGCTGAGGAGAGACAGAGGAGCCCAGTAACCAGGTTGGACGACATCCTTCCGTCACATGGCACTGCTGTGGAATCCTTTCTGGATAATACAAAATATGTGCAATATATAATTCTCTTTTTTTTCCCTTTATCGTTACCTAGAAACAAGATGGACAGCCTTGAAAAAAAAAACAGCGCCAACATCTCCACCAACAGCTCCTACGTCGATTATCCTCCTCCTCCTCCATTCTGCCCGCTTTGCTTCGCTGCAAATGTCGTCAACTTCATCCTGGGCTTCCCCTCCAACGGCTACATCCTCTGGCTCGTGGTGGCCAGATCTCTCTCAACCTCGCAGTGTCCGAGATGCTTTTCGGTGCGTGCAATGTCTGTTTTTTTCATCTCCGCATATCACAACACCGCTAGTGTCAATCGGGCCTTGGTGTTCTTCTCTATGTTTCTCTTCATTGGCCATCCCCTCTTCCAGACCTGTATCTGTGTGGAGCGATACCTTGCAGTCGTCCATCCTGTGCTCTTCCTCGGGCTGAAATCCCTCAGTTACAGGGTGGCATGTTGTGCTGTGGTCTGGCTGCTGGTGCTTGGAGACTGTTTTATGCACGCATTTATGATTGAGAGTGCAAAATTGCTCAGATATGGTACCATGGTTATTTACCTGCTGTTGTTCTCAGTGAAACTGTTCTGCTGCCTCTCGGTTCTCAGAGCGCTGAAGAGGCCCGGGCCGGGGGAAGGGGAGAGGAGCAGTGATATAAAGATGAAGGCCTTTAAGGTCATTCTGTTGATCACGGTATCTACAATCGTGACCTACCTTCCCTTTGTGATAATATTTATACTTGGTTGTTATTTATCCAATCAGGACCTTGACACAGCCTATAACATTTGTGCGTCTATTGCTATGATGACTGGGTTTGTCCAGCCATTCATCTACCTCCACCAGACTACCCTGCATGGAAGGTTGACATTCATGCCTAAACTCTGTAGCACCCAACTCGACCCTGTGGGCTCCAACTTATATTACAATTTCTACTGCCAGTGGAGAAATTGGTATCTCTTCCTCTTCTACGATGGATTTCTCTCTGTATGATTGTTGAATGTCGGTGCAAAATGGTCCATCCATGAGTCTAGAAAGGAGACCTTCTGAGGGACGGACACCAAAACCTGACGTTTGCTTGACGTTAAACTGTTTTAGATAATTGAAACATTTTCCCCTGTTAAACTCCATTGTAGCTGCATTGTAAATATCTCAGTGGGACTTCACATAATATACAAATCCTGTATTGTCCCCATGAAGGGATGATATAGGAAGGGCTGGTCCAGTGTCCTCAACCACTACAGACCAGTGGTGCATCATGAAGACCTTGGAGAGGCTGTCTTGGATCATCTTGGTCCTCTTGCACGACTCCCTGGAGCCCTCTGCAGTCTGCCTACCAGACTCATATAGGAGTGATGGATGCTCCATCATCTACCTGCTCCACAGGGTTTACTCCCATCTGGATGAAGCTGGAAACACAGTGGCAGTCATGGGTCAGGGATCAGGGTCTGATACAGTAGATGGATCTCTAACATTGTGTATAGTGGTGTGTTTGTCCTGGCCCATGATGCACCTGGCCTATGATGTCTCTATGTCTAAGTGCTGCCTGTGCTTGCTGCACTGCCTCTTTTGGGTTCCACTTCCTCCCTGTTTTAACAGTGGGCACTATATTCTTTGACTGGGTCAGAGTCATTTCCAATCAAACCTTAGCACACTTTAACTCCTCTGTCAGGCTAGATATCGGTAGCTCTAACTTTTCTACCTTAGAAAAGAGAACCTCAGACACTGTCAATGGCCACATCAGCTGAGGCAACCATCCAAACTGCAGACAACACAGTTTTAACTTTCCTGGGAGCCCTGACTTGTTTATACCTGTAATGCCTTGTATCACTTCCTGCCTCAACTCCTGAAATTGACCCTTATCACTGAGGCGTGCATCATATTATCTTCCTAAGCGTTTGACTGGTTTCTCTATCACTGTTGGCACCACTTCATCTATGAAAAACTTCTTGTCTACTACTTTCCCTTTAACAATAGAAATACTCCTTGACTACCTCCGCTTCACTCTGTCAAACTGACTTGTATTTTGAGTGAGGAGAGGTTAGGAAAGTTAAAAAGTTTAGAATGAAATAGGGTCGAAAAGGCTTTCATTTGAAATTCATGTGAGTCCTTAAAAAACAAAGGTTTAAAAGTTGTATTACCCGTGTGAATTCAGCCTCATGAGCCACGCTGGTTGCCTTTAATGAAAATCTGCCCTCTAGTTGCTACAGGCAAAACTTCACATTACATATCTACTGGGACAGTGTAAATAGGGCTCACAACACACAGGCTCACGGCAGTTTTTTACAATCGCTTACACACTAAAACTGGTACTTGAGGCACAATCACTGAAGCCATTAACTCGTGTACCTAATCTTCAGACCAAGTCTGCAAAAATACAAGCACATTCTCTGTTTTACACTTTATAACACAATTTTTGCAAAACACTAAACACACTTCTTTACATTACATCATTCAAAACTAAAATCTCTTGTTTTATTTAGAAAACACTGCCATTTAAAATGCTACACCAATTGCCTACACCCAGTTCTCACATATGAAAACAGCTTATTTGTGCGCTTAGAAATCAGAGCTTGAGCACTATAACTAGGCCACATGCTAACAATGAAGGCCAATATTGGAGAGAGAATTTGAGGAAGAGGAGTGAGAGTAAGAGGACGACGAGGACAGGAACATGGAAGTGTGGATGAAAATACAATGTTTTGAAAAAAATAAATTTGATTTTTTTTCCCCTTGTATTTGTGTTTATAGTGTATATATACTGAATACACATACATATATATTTGGGTACAAACATGTATGTGTGAGTACTACTGTATGACAAACTTTTACAGCAGACTGCTGTGCACTGCACACTGAAAATGCAAAAGACAAAATAGTAGTGTTTTTCATTTATAACATCAGTGTGTAGTTGGTGCGTAGGAAGAGCTGTTCATTTGATGGTTTGTGTGTAGTTTTTACGCTAAAATACCATTTTAAGAATAGTTTTGAATGAAGTGTGTGATGTTTAGCATGTTGTGTGTGTTTTTTTGGGGTTTTGTGTGTCGAGTTTTGAAAAAAATTAGCCATAGTTTCAGAAATTGTGTGTAAGCAAACGTAAAACAGTGTAAGAGAAAACAATATCATAGTATTTCGGCTAATTGTAGAAGTATGTAATAATATAATTGCAGAGTAACAATAATTATATATTAAAGCCAAAAAATAGAATACAATGCAATATTACTCAGCAGATGAAAATAAAAATTGAAATATAATGGTTTGATGTTGGTCTACTGCCTATTGGAGCAAAAGTTGACCGCTCCTTCTTTAACGGGACTTGGTTTGTATTTTGCTTTCTTACATTTTTGTATGTTGTTTGTCATGATGCTGCTTTCTTCACCAGATCTCCCCTGAAAAAGAGATTCTTCATCTCATTGGGAATAAACTGGTTAAAGGTTCAATTAAAAGCATGAAAATGCATTAACTGAGTTGGCTTCATTCAACCAACTTAGGTAATGTAAATCAATGTTGTTATGGATTAACTGTTCCTTGACAAATTATGAAACAACACAATATATTGGTTTATTTAAAGGCAATAATAATTACATGTTCAAGTCAACAAATTCTATTTAAAACAACGCTTGATTGAAAAGAACTGTAGATTTAAACTTTAATTCTCGGAGACAACTGAAGACAACAAGATAGATGTTTAGCTTGGAGTAGTGAGATTAATAAAATACCAAATAAAACAAAAGGAAAGATATTTTAACCTGTCAATCATCAGCAAGAGACTCTCAGATTAACAATAATTACTTCTCTCTGGTTAAATATGACATTCATTTAATTTTCCAAATTAAATGTCCATGTTCTTATACATGTGATGTTAAAACCCTGTTCAGGGTAACTACACATAGAATACACTCTATTTACACTGAGATGAGGAGTAAACCTATATCACAATACAATCACAGTGAACTATCATTTAAGCATCTGTCTTTGGTCAGCAGTGTGAGTCTTTCTCTGTACAGGAGGCGACTCTCCCTCCTCCATCTGACACAGAGACACTGAGGAACCAAACTCAAACCTAAACCCAGGGTAGAGGGGTTCAGTGAAGGTGGAGGTGAAGGTGTAGAGGTGGATCAGTGAGTCAGAGGAGACTCTGTAGAAGGACAGAGTGCCAGCAGGCCAGTCCAGATACACTCCTATTCTGTCAGAGGAGGAGGAGGGAGGGATACAAGTGTAAAGTCCTGTCCTACCATGCCAGGCAATGTAAGTATTATAGGAGCAGCACAGACTCCAGCAATTCTCATTCCATCCAAACCTGGAGTCACAACCCCCCCATCCTTTCCTTCCGATTCCTCTGTATGTCACTCCTATATAAACCCCTCCTTTTCTCTCCACCTCCCAGTAACAGCGCCCAGTCAGACCATTTCTACACAGCACCTGTTCCCAGTAGTCAAATCTCTCTGGGTGATCAGGATATGGCTGCATCTCTTCCACCAGTGTCACCTTTCGGTTGTCCTCAGACAGAAGGAGCTTTCTGTTTGCTGTGTTTGGGTCCAGTGTGACTTCACAGGCATCTGATGGGGAGAACAAGACACAATACAGCAGCAGTTTCTGATCCAATAGACCTGTTCTGTTCATTATTAGTTGAGTTATTGATAGTTTGACTTTGGTAACACTTTCATGATGACACATATTAGCGATCATCTTCATTCTCAGTAGGATTTGAATGAATGGATGTCATATACTGCTGTGTTGATGGGCTTTCCATCTCAACAGTTGTATGTTCGTGAATAAACTAAATTCACACTTACACTTCCTCAGACCTGATTTCAACCACTGCACTCCACCATGGTCGACACTGGGGGGGAGAAACAAAGTCAGACTAGCATATTCTCTTTGATAATAGAAACATGGTCATTTAACAACCTTCCCTATGAATGATTTTCCATACAACTTCACTCTTATCCACCATTAAACAATATGACAGCTTCACAGTCTGACTGAGAACATGGTTGCCAACTCCACCCCCCTAGAAGACATTGGGCCTCATTCACAAAACTTTTCTTAAATTCCTCATAAATATTTCTTATTTATGTGCGTACGAAAAAACAACGTGGGATTCACCAAACATGCGGAAGACCTTGATTTGTGTGTACCCCAGGTGCATCAGATGATGATGCCAATCGTTCGGAAATTGGATGCGCGTGCCTGTTGAAGCCGATGTGCATAGGCCCTGTTCAACACCATAAAAGGCGTGCAGACTGAAGGGTGGTGTGCAAGTAAACCATGGGATTCCCGCTCTAAGTCAAATGTAAAATTCCATGACTTTCCATGACTGCGCTCACGTGTGCATGAGAAAAAACCAATGTAGCGTTCAAAAGCATAAGCAGCGGAGTCACAGGAACTGATAAAAGTGAAGCATGGCAAGAAATTGTTAATTATTTATGCTAAGACAGCATTGACAGTCAGGGGTGCACATAAGTGGCATGCCAGTACGTATGCACGGCCAAAATTAGGAATGCACGCTGGAAATAAATTTCATTAGAACACACATATGCGTACCATATTTGTAGGCTACAAAAATTTCAAGGTTTTCTCCCCGATGGAATAACGTTGGATACAGGGTTCGGCCCCAGGCCACAAAGACGTTAACTCAGGACAGTTGATCGGTCAGTAATTGGCCCAAACTGGCCAGTGCCCCGAGAAACTACTATTTTTCACCCAGTGATGAGCATGATCTTTGTCTCTCTGCTCTGTCACTGGTCCACACCTTTCTGTTGTACATGTTCTGACCAATACTAACCAAGATTTGACGTCACCTCAGCGTGAGGGACTAGTGGCAGCAGCAACTTCAAATTACAAGGCGAACAGGAAAAGATATTTTCTGTCATGCTGTTGGTGATCTCAGAATTCAGGAAGTTCACCACCATCACCAAGCCCGGTTTTCCCAAGTAGTATTTTCCATCTGAAACCTGATGTGAACTATGTTACAAGTGGGCAGCTCACATCTCCCGTCTCTCATATGAACGTAGTACTCAATTTCCCGCATAGGCTGGTGCCAGAGTTTCATCAAACACTCTATCCTGTTCTCATGTATTCTGCTGTTCTGTGCACCGCTTATTGGGCCTCATTCACAAAACCTTTCTGAAATTATTCATATTTATGTGCGTAAGAAAATACCAACGTGGGATTCATGAAACATGCGGGAAACCTCGATTTGTTTGTAGAACAGGTGTATCAGATGATGAATGCCAACCATTCGGAAATTGGATGTGCATGCCTGTTCAACCCCAGAAAAGGCGTGCAGACTGAATGGTCGTGTGCAAGTAAACCATGGCCAAAAGAGGGAAAAGAGGAACTTCGCAGAGTCCGAAATGGAAGTGTTGCGTGCATGAGAAAAGTTTTCAGCAGCATAAACAGTGGCGTTACAAGAACTGATAAAAGTAAAGCATGGCAAGAAATGATTAATGCTGTCAGCGCTGTTTTAGCAGAAACATGCACCGTTGCTGAGGTAAAAAAAAAAAGGTTCGACATGAAATTAGATTGCAAAATAAGGAGAAGTAGGTACATATCATTAACCACAGGAGGGCGGCAGAGCACTGTGATCTGACATGGATCAGAGGATCAGTTCCATAATAGGAGAGACCTCGCTGTTGGGTGACCTTCGGCATTGGAGTTGGACACAGATCAAATCCAGGCTGCATCTTCATCGCATGGTAAGACTGTGTAATTGTACAAGTTTAATCTTATATTGTTATAAATAAGGACAATTCTGCTAATACACCATTGCAGTCTATTAAGTCTTTCTTTCTACAAAGCCACTGAAACATTTTGTTGGTAATGAGGTTTGGCACTACTGTTTCTTAACATTCGTAGGTTTTGATCTCTCATCAAATCTGATCTTATGCACGTTTTGTGAATGAGGCCCATTGCATCTGCCTGGCAGCAGGCCTCTCCATACCTGAGAGTGTCCAGTCTCCAGTGTGGATCCTCCAGTCCAGCAGAGAGCAGCTTCACTCCTGAGTCTCCTGGGTGATTGTAGCTCAGGTCCAGCTCTCTCAGATAGGAAGGGTTGGAGTTCAGAGCTGAGGCCAGAGAAGCACAGCCTTTCTCTGTGACCAGACAGCCTGACAGCCTGGAAACACACAAAACAAGCTACATGTTAGATGTTATTAGTATACTACTCTCAAATACTACTCTCGTCTTTAATCGTTGACATTAACCTGCATGTAAAGCAGGATTTAAATGGTTATGTTGTCTTGAGGAATACTGACCTGAGAGTCTCCAGTCTACAGTGTGGACTCCCCAGTCCAGCAGAGAGCAGCTTCACTCCTGAATCCTGCAGGTCATTGTTACTCAGGTCAAGCTCTCTCAGACTGGAGGACATGGAGCTGAGAACTG
>OOFE01040684.1:0-12600 GCA_900323365.1 Monocentris japonica | reverse complement strand
TGTGTAATCATAACAAGCCAAAAGGACTGAAAGCACTAATTCATAACTCAGTAACCTAGCAGGGGTGAAAGGACCTCTGGAGAGGTAGAAAATTAACCGGCATTAAGGGTCACGCACGGACACACACGGGCACACACACACACACACACACACACACACACTCCCATGATCCTCAGCAGACCTGTGCTCAGGTCTCAGCCAGCTGAAAGACCAGGGAAACTCCAGTTGCTCCACAGAAGTAGTGTGCTGTGGCTGGAGGAAGGGAGGAGTGGAGGAATGGTAGGAAGGTGATGGAAGATTGGAGTTATGTATGGAGTGAGCTAAATGAATAGTAAAGCTATGGAAGCTATAGTAAAGCTATAGAGGTTTAGGCCCGGAGGAGAAAAGTGGAGGGGTGGGGCAATAGAAGAAAAGAGCAAGACGGGAGGGGTGAAAGTTTCCAGAGCTCCTGTATGATGGATGGAGTGGTGAGGAAGAGAGGGTAGGTGGGGGAAGAAAGGGAGCTTCAAAAAGAAAATGACCCAGGCTGATCCTGTGATGTAGTGGGAGGGAATGCCAGACAGCAGGACACGTGGGGGTCTCATACCCAAAAGGGCTTTGCAATACTACCACAGCTAGGCAAAAGGTACAGTATATTTTACCCACACAGAGACATTCAATAATGCATGATCTCTATGGACAGCAAGCTCGGCAAAACGTCTGCAGAAAGTTTGAAACACTAAACATTGTGAAGTTTTGTGAACTAATTTCTAGTAAACCGGCTCTGAAGCTGTGCCACAGGTATTATGTAGTAGTTGCAGTTGTAGTACCAATGTAATTTCTAAATAGCAGCACGGCAAATTTATTTTAAATGTGTTTCACTCCTTTCTGAGGCGCACTGTACACAGTACAGCAGTCCTTTTTGTCATACACTGGGAAACTATTCAGTGGGTCCATGGAGATGTCATTGGATACAACGCTGAGCTGTTACACCTTTCAAGATGCCTCTGTGGCTTTAGTGGTAGGCATAAACCTTTTGACTGGGGTTAACTTCAGGGCTTTTAAAAACATGATCCAGCCACACCTCCCAAAGCAGACAGGGAGAAATGAAAACCTCTTTTTCTCTCTCTCTCTCATTCTCTCTCTCTCACTCACACACACCCACACCCGGTCTCCCCTTCAAGGCCTGCTAAAGTCATTATGGCTCTCCAGAGGATTGCATCGGCTCCAGACAGACAGGCAGACAGACAAGTAGTTAGTTAGACAGTCAGACAGACGTACAGACAACGATCTGCAAACTTAGAGCCCTCTATGCTCAGGACAGAGCAGCTAAATGTCTGGCTACTCTTCAGAGGCTCTCAGGTGTGACTGGTTGGTCTCCTGTGTACTGCAGCCAAAGCCAGCAAACAAGCGCAGAAGTGTTCTGTGAGCTGTAGGTAGACTGAATATCTGCTCTATCTCCCCGTCACCGACCCCATACACTCCTGTGAGCAACTCAAACACAACCCAGATCTTCTTTCCATCGGGAGGCTATTAGCCTGCAGAACTATGCAGGCTTTCATTGAGTTAATGCATACTTTTGGTCTCAGTCAAGGTCACTCATTTCACCAAACTTTGATGTGATGTGTAGTTTTTGCCATCAGTGGTGGTTTCTGATATTTCATGAGTTTGAATTTGTCTCAAAGACTTGAGTTAGCCCAAAAATGCAGTGCACTGAGATTTTAAGAGAGGATGATGGAGGCTCAGCCATGTCTTACTCACTGTATTACCACATTGGTGGTTCCTCTGTGAAGCCTGAACCCCACAGAGGAGGCAACAATATCCCCTGCACACACACACACACACACACATTCGGAAATATATGCACACGTACACACCTAAAATTGCTGATGGCTTGTTTTCATGGACATATATTATTTCCAGATGGAGGTCATGAATAAAACCGAGGGAAACAAGTCGGGTGAAACTGGAAACTAAAAAAACAGAAACTGAGCGGTATAGAATCTAGTTTAAAAACAATCTTTCCCCTCCTCCTCTCGTCCCCTGAACCCTTTTAGAAGACCAACTTCTCAATTACAAGCTCTCAAAACAGAAGAGCACTGTACTGAACATGAACATGGAGGTAGCAAGGGCACATTATCATTTTAGAGTTTTTTTACTATGATGCAAAGATGAAAAAAAATCCATGAACAAAAAGTGGCTTTCATAAATAACCGACCAGTTGAAAAACTTAGAACAGCTCAACCTTATAAACCCTGCTACATATTTCCAGTTAAATAAACAAATGCAGAGGAAGAAAGACACTCAGACTCAACTGAAAATACAAAAATATGCTCTGAAGACCTTTCTGAAATAACCTCAGAAAACATGTTGTTTTGACAACCCCAAGGTCTCCAACCAACCCTAATATGAATTATAGTATTATTGTGCTGTGTATACCACACTCAACTGAATAAGCCAATGAACCTATCACCGTTTAAGATTTATGACATTGAATAATATATTTCAAAACATCTGTGTATAGAGCAACATCTGCAAGCTTCATACAAAGCCAGATCATCCATTAGCTATGTCAAAACCAGCGCCAAGACAAACAGTCAGATGCCAGACATTTTCTCCTTGGGGCTGACAAGTTGGAAAGAGAGCCACAGCTGAGTTAAATAAATGAACTCTTGTCACTGGAAGAAACTTGAATACTGACCATGTACCCTATTCTCAATGTGAAGCGCTAATTTGTAAAAAAAAAAAAAAAAAAAAAAAAAAAAAGCATTCATAAAGTTAGGTTGTGCGACCACTTTAATGTGTTTTTGTTTTGTTTTTTTTTTGATTGAATTTAGCTGAAGTTTGATTTTGTCGAAATTGTCTGAGTTGCTAGGCTAAAGTAGGTCTGAGTTTTAAGGGCTGCACTGACATTCATTTATCATTTACCATTTACTATTTGCTGCTTCTCCTGACACTGAATCCAAACCTACTATCTGTTCACTGGGGAATCAAAACAATTTAACAATCTTTAAACTGATTGTAGCTTCTTTGTCCAGGTTTTATACCTATCAGTAGTTGACAGTCATTTCTTTGGTCAGGTTTTATGTCTATTTACTGTACTTCGCTGTAGCATAGATAAAGCACACACTCTGCTGAGGGGGAGATGTCTGTCCATTGGGGGATTCACTCCCTTCCACACATCCAGTCATTCCAGTCAGCCCTGCTGTGTTGGTTCAGGGAGTTGGCTTGCTCTTATCTAATCAGGTCCCTGTGAGTCTTGTCTCCATAATCAGACTCTAATCAGCCCGCTCTGCCCCAGACAACAAGGGGCCAACATGTGGCAAAGAGCACCCTGAGGCCTCCCAAATGTCCCAACCATAAAAATGTAATTTGTAGATGGGACATGCCCCTTCTAGTCAGTGGGAGTTAAGTGGCAGTAATAAGGCCGGGGTCTTGATTTCTGTCTGAGTCACCATGCTCAGTTATATCTGAACTATGTCTGCTGCGGGGATTCTTGGTTTTCTGCTTTGTGTTTCTCTGCGGTGAAATGTTGGTTCATTTTAACACTCATTTGAACATTGAGGTTGATGGCTGTGCTTTCTTTTGAGTCTTAACCTTTTAAAACCTTCAGGCCCAGCAGCAACCCTGCAGGCCTCGACTCAGTCCTGCCTTTATCTCAAACCTCACCAGGTTCCTCCCAGCAAGCACAGATGGCAAGCCCATTCGTGTGCAAACTGGAGATTTAGCTCTGATTGTCCTGATGACTGCCATTGTCTTCCAGTAATGCCCCCCCTCTCAGCATGTGAAAGGGCTGGTAAGTAAGCTTATTTACATGTATTAATTAAAGCTCATAATGAGCCCAGCGTGAGACGCCGTTTCAATGCATTCCTCTGGCATTGTGTAAACTCTGCGGAGCACCGTAGGTTTGGAGTCTTACCCATTCAGTCGGGCTGCAGATTGTAGATGAGGGGGCACGCGAGCACACAAGCACATAAACACACAAAACCAAGCCAGCATGAGCATGCAAGTTTCCCCACCCCCTCCCCTACCCACAGACACACACATACACACACACGCACACACCGAGAGTGTGAATGAGGGGGTTGTTAGAGTAGTAGCATTCAAAGATGAACCTTCATATAAAGGTGCTAATGAGAAACGAACAGGCTGTTAGCTCAAATTGTGCTTCATAAATTGAAAATGCAAACTGGTAGAAATAATATATTTATACAATCAAAATTGTAAAACTGTACAAAGAAACAAATAAAGTACAAAAACTCAATGAAGTTGATGTTTTTTCATTGAAAAAATTTCATTTCACCCACAAGGTGTACATAAACGATAATGCACAATCAATGTAAGAACAATTACATTTCATTTCATCATCAAAAAACACAATACAAACTATATTTGAAATGGTATTTAGAAATAAACTATGGAATGGTTTTAATCACCTTTGCTCGTTGTTGCTGTGTAAATGCTTGCATGGTTGCTGCTAACTCATCCCACAGTGCAGCTAAGCCAGGGGACCATGTAAAAACAGCCACAACCTCAGCGCATTAACATCAAAGTGTATTTGTATAAGAGCTTGTTTTCTTTTCTCGTCCTCGGGCTTCAAACAGTGAGCTGTGGCGGTTGTTCTTATTACTTCTTTGGCTTAAACTCCTTCTACAGGGTCCAGGCCTCACAACAAAACCCAACACACATGGCAAATAAAGACAAGCTGGAGGAAAATTTCGAGGGGACAAGGCTCTCCCCCTTAATTGTACCTGAAGGGAAATCCCTTTAAATAGTTGTTGGCAGAGGCAGTGAGCTGGCAGGCAGATCAAACGGTCACTGAGCAGAAGCCCTATAAATACATCACGTTCTCTTGCCTTCAAATGCCTCCTCCTCAGCCCAGCCTTAACGCTCCTACTGCAAATCCACAGCTTGTGACTGTGTTCAGTACGTTGCCACCGTACAATGTCACGAGGAGAACACAATCCTCATTCCTCTTGTAGAGCGGCGGGTTTCTTTTTGAAGCATTTTACCACGTGGAATTTCTGAGCAACAATTTGCTCCGTTTCATGCCCCCAGCTGTGTGTTGTGCCCCGTCTCACTCTGTAATAACTCCAACTGGACTGAAATAAGATGGCTCTGTTTGTTCCTCACATCACACTGTAGCAGTTTCAGGGGGTTTGGCTTTCCTCAAATACACCTCTGATGCCCCATCAGGCACCAGATGGCTGAAGCTGCTCCTGAAAGAGGCCAGGAGGTGACCTGCAAAGCAGGAAAAACAGATGAGAATAAAAGGAGCCATGTAAAACAGCAACACTAACATAGTTACTTGGTCTGACTTGATATCCTTGATAACTGTCTACATTTCAGTGCTAAACGTTCTGCCAAGAGATTAAACAGGAATTTGTTTAATATGTTTACTCAGCACTAATGCTCAGCCTCTCAACGGGAGAATGTAGCCAGCCTATTTATCATTGCAGCAGCAGAAATAAGACAATTCAAAAGGGAAAAAAATAATATAATATATAAAAGCAATAAAAACCAGAATGTATAACAATAGAATGTAACCAATTGTAGGGCTATCTAAATGTATGACTGTATTGTTTGGAAATATGGGGAAGTATGGATTTTGTTACAATTGTTACTGTATTGACTTATAGATGTTACTAGCAGTCACAAAAAGTTACTAACTAAGAGATATTTATAGAATTTAAATCTAATTTTGGCATACTTTCTCTACCCTCCCTAAAACCCTGACGAAAACAACTTCCCCAGTGTCATATGAAGATCCATTTTTAATTTGAGTGTGGAGAGGAGACGTGTGAGAGCAAAGTGAAAACATCTTGTGGGGATAAGTTTGTGGCCAATCGAAAATGGCAGGAAATGAGCTAGAAGGAATTTGTCGGTGCGTCACAGCGGGAAGCCTGACTGCTTCTACTAACCCGTCCATGTCTTCTGTCCGGTGAGGCTGAAGCTGGTACACTGAGAATGGGAGTTACAGATGAACGCTGCCTCTCGGGCGCTGTGCACCGACAGCACGCAGCCCTGGTGGCTGTAGGACGGCCAGCACCGGTATTCCACATTCCCAGAGGTCCCCATACCTCGCATCACTGTGTAATCTAACCAAGCAGAGCAGAAGAAGAGACGACACGTCAGTACAAGAGGCTGCAGCAGCAGCTCCTATTGGCTTGAAAGAAGTCTTACTATGTTTATGATTGACAGATTTACACGGGAAAAGCATAAATGTATCCAGGTCCAGCTGTGGAGGGGTTCAAAGAAAAAAGGAAATAGGAGTGCATATGAAGGTCAATAACGTAGAAACGATACCAGATTCAGCCTTTCTCTGCCCTGTACTGAAAATCATTCAACGTCATCTTCCTCCCAACATTTGCTATTAACTTCATCATAATAATTCTTTCAGTCAGACAGCTTGTGGATCTGGCCTTAACTCATCTGTTACACATTAGCAGGAGCCATGAGTATGAAGCAGACACACACACACACACATCACACTCACATTCTACTTACACACAGAACAAAAGCCTAGTCAGTGAGTCAGTATTGAGGAGGCAGACTGTTACAAACTCTGTTGCACCATCCGTGTGTGGGGGAATTGTGAAGAGAAAAAAAGACACAAGCATCTGTCTTCTGGGTCCAAGAAAGGGAAACACGCGGCAAGAATGTTTAGAAGATCATTCTTGCGGGAGAAAATGTGGCCAGTAGATTTGAGCTAAAAGGTGGCAGGCTTCAGCTGTGGAGGAAACGGACGCGTTCACTGGCCCTTGGAAAGACGGAATATCCTGTCTTCCACATGAATATATAGCAACATGCACTTTCATTTATTAACACATTCATCAACCAGAGTGTCTTCCCTTGGCCTGCAACGTTTTTCAATTCACACAATTCAGACAAGTTAATTCATATTTACAGCACCAGATTAACTATGGAAACGCTGCATCCACATTACCAGTGAATCTACATCTGTCAACAATTTCGAATCAAGACTTGGATCTGATGAAAAGATTATCATTAACGCAACACAAACACTCTGTCTCCCTCATTCTCACACACACACACACACACACACACACACACACACACAGAGAGACAAATAACGCAGTCATGCAGAATATACTTGAAAGACAAAGGGATTAAGAGAACAGAGAAATATCCCAGTTTTTAGTCACATTCCCTGTAAAAAAAAAAAAAAGGGAGGGGGAGGAAATTGAAGAAGTAGTGCCTTTAATGAATTTCAAACTCCATGTAGCTGAGACCTGAGATGAGAAGTGAGTTACAAGAAATGACTTTTCCTTTATAGGGTGAGCCAAGATGATTGGTAGCTCGTAACTTTGGCATTGGCATTTACAACTTAAAATGAAGCGTACTGATTCAAGCATAACATCATTTATAGTAGAGTTGGACCTGTTAAACTCAGCTTGGCTGTTGAATCATTTCAGGAATGGTATTTCATCTGTTGATGGGCATAGGTACCGATATACTATACAGCACTGCCAGTACAGCTAACCTTTAGTATGGCAGAGTTTAAGAAATTCATCAATTCTATTAGACCTTTTCACCCCCGTTGATTTTACTTTTCCTCTTTTTTTCTCCTAAGCCTTGCACTCGTTCTCTACCCATTTTCTCCACGTCTCTCTCTACTTCTTCCATCATCTTTGTCTCCCTCCTCATCTCTGCTCTAACACACACTCTTCACTTCAAACATTCATTATGTTGCAGTAGCGTCTCAAGTGGAATGTGCATTATTAGAGGAGCCCAGCTTGATGCTCCCTGAGGAGCCATCCGCAGCACTTTAACCATTGAACCTGGACACCACACTGTCAGCATTCTGTCTGCAGAGTGTGTGTATGTGTGTGTGTGTGTGTGTGTGTGTGTGTGTGTGTGTGTGAATCCTGTACCTGTGGGTCAGGATGGGAGAGGCAGATATTTACTGCATCCAGGGAGCAACAAAGAGAGAGAGAGAGAGAGAGAGAGAGAGAGAGAGAGAGAGAGAGAGAGAGAGAGAGGAGGTAGTGATATAAAAAATAAACATTGTTAGTGTACAATGCTTTTATGGGCCAGAGGAAACAGCTTGATTAAGGGGCAATAAACAGAGACTAGCTGTAAACCCCAGTTTGAACTCTACGTTTTGAACCCCTAATGACATTGTGCTTAAGGTGTAAACCTCCACTGCGGAGGATCTGTGAGTGAATGATGTTTTTTTTTCCCAAGACATCTCCCTGTTTATAGCACACAGTAGGCTATGCAGAAATGGTCTGCTCGGGTCAGCCATCTTACACCACAATCTCTGAAATGCTTTATGAGCAAGACAGAGATTCTCAGTATGCACAGAGATTGTGACGCCTCGTAAGCATGTGATGGCTGGTTACTGTCATGCACAGAAGGAGCTGCGCGTGCACAAAGAGCAGACAGTGGATGGATGGACACATTTAGCAGCTTCAAGGTGGCAGGCTTAGCCCAAGTGTGTGAAAGGCCTCAAAACAGCATCATCTACCTCAGCCCTCTCTGAGTGTTTTGTCACAGGGAGTCCATTTATACAATAAACATGACTCCTCACTGAGATCCACAGAGGCCCAGCCTAGTAAATACACCTGGCCTATGTCCAATATTCTGGACACATGATACTGGGAGAAGGTGCAGTAATATGCAGCACAAACACAGGCACAGACACACACACATACAACTACAATCTCCTCTCTCTCTCTCTCTCTCTCTCTCTCTCACACACCCACACACACACATACAACTACAATCTCCTCTCTCTCTCTCTCTCTCTCTCTCTCTCACACACACACACACACACACACACACACACACACACTAACACACACAGCTGCCAATGTTTCCCATGGGGCACATACAGTTATAAAATTAGAGTTGAAAGGACTCATCTCCTTTTTCTCTTTTGATCACTTTTTAAAGTGCACTACATACACACAACTGCCATTAAATAAAATCCATACTTTTTTTTTCTATTGTATGACAGAAATCTATTGTCTGCCGTAATCTACACCTAACGCTACATTCAGCAGCTCTTAGTCACAAAACATAGACAATCATTTTGTTTTCAACAGTATAAAGGCTTGCATCAACTACTTTCTTTTATTATGGTACAGATGACCGTGTTAGTCCTGTTTGAAAAATAATTGGCTCTGCCACAACAGAACGTCTGTGCAAGAAGATTTATTTACAAAAAGAATAAGTACAAAACAAAATAGATCGGCCAAAAATGTGAGAATTAAGAAAAATTAAGTATTTACAAAAACTTGACAAAACCATAAACCAAAAGAAAAACCCAATCTAGAGGTTCACTACTCACGGGCTGTACACCAGTTCTGGGGATGCTGCTACCTATGCAGCCAAACCACATTCTCCTCTCACCTGGCTTAGAGCTTACCTCATACCCGTGACCCCTCCCATCGGAACAAAGCAAATGCAATTATTATTTCTCGTACAATTTACTTTATAATAATTCATGCATTTGACCAGAAGAAATCTGAAAATAATTAGGCATCTACATAATGCAGTTGATAACAGAAACAAACAATACCAAGGCTACACATTTCAACCACCATTAAATAATAATATTGCCCATCCTATGGCATGTGCGGGCATGCGCACTATGAGTCAGACACTACAAAGCCAGCCCATGTTGCATAGCCTCGGCTTGGATCCTTGGAACCAGAAGTAGCGAGTTGCCAAACAGGATCCCATCACTTCTCCGCAGTGAGATATGCGTAGGAAATAAGTAAGTAATTAATAAGTAATAAAGTACAAACCTCAAAAGTTACCGTGTGTGTGTTTCTTCACCATAGCGCTATTACGGTGACAACAGGGAATTAGAGCTTGTGTGTGAGTGTCTTTGTGCAAGTGTGTGACTGGATAAACCTTCGCTGTGGCCTGAGTGTGCACCCCCGGACTTAGCATAACTGGCAAAGTGTTATGTGAAATGAGATGTAGGGTTGAACCTATTTGTGCTGCCCGCGGCAACTGACAGAGCCCTCTGTCACACTACCACCCCCTTCTCCTGGATTGGCGAGGCTCGGCAATTGGGACAGGTAGTCTGCGGTCACATTTTGCTTTCCTGCTTTGTGATGAACCAGAAACCGGAAAGGATGCAAAGCCAGGTACCACCGTGTCACCCTGGCCGTCAGGTCCGTCAAAGGTACTGTGATAGAGGAAAACTGAGGGATGAATCTTTGGTGCCATCCAACTAGACCCAAGAAAGACCTCACCTGCTTCTTGGTGTGGGGTCGTGGGTTGTTCCGAATGGCTTCAATCTTGTCAACCTGAGGACGCACTTCTCCCTTGTGGCACACTCTCCTTCCTCATCCTCTTCTACCTCGTAAACCATCAAAGCAGTTTTTTGGGTGCTGTCTCGGGAGGATTCGTTGATACAGTCTTCTACCCCATTCTCCTCTTCCTCAGGCATGCTCAGGGTTGTTTGCAGGTTGGTCTTTCTCTCCTTCCACTCTTTAAGGAGATTGACATGGTACACTTGCCTCCTTTTCCCTTTGTCTGGATGATCGACCTCATAGGTGACGGGCCCATTTTGCGAACAGTGGGATAGGGTCCTTGCCACTTCACCAACAGCTTGCTGGTGTTAGACGGTAAGAGTAGTAGGACCTTCTGTCCAAGCTGGTTCTCTCGATGTCAAGCACACTGGTCATACCATCTTTTCTGGGCTTGCTGTGCTCTTCTCAGGTTCTCTTGTGCCTCATCTCTGTACTTGTCTAGCCGGTCTCGCATTTCCAGGACATACTGCACAGTCCCCTTTTCCGATGATGCAGATGTGGGTGCCTCCCAAGCCTTCTTTAACAAGTCCAGTGGTCCTTGGACTGGTCTGCCGTAGAGTAACTCCAAGGGTGAAAATTCTGTTGATGCCTGTGGCACTTCTCTGTAGGCAAAGAGCAGAAATGGCAGCCACTTATCCCAGTCTATACCTGTGTCGGCAACAAACTTTCTCAGCATACTCGAGGGTTTTATTGAAACGCTTGACAAGTCCATCCGTCTGAGGCTGGTAGGGGGTGGTCTTAATTGTTGAGATGCCCAGCTGCTGGTGGAGCTGCTTCATCAGCCGTGAGCTAAAATTAGTGCCTTGGTCTATCAGTATCTCTTTTAAAGGACCGTGTTGGCTTCAAGACTAGAAGGTAAAAAAAACGTATTGTTTAATAATAAATAAAAATGCACAGGCATTATGCATCATCCATACTGTTGCACTGCATTAGACTAAGTATATAGCATGGCAATTATTAAACATTCCCTATGTCCACGGTGCTTAACCTCCTAGTCAATGTATTTAAGAGGAAGGTAGTGCAATACATTATATGATCTATGGATCTTTATTACAAATGTGCCATATTAAGATTCATCAAGGTAACACAGCATTCATATACACATTTCATGAACCAATATAAACACCCCATTCATATTCCAAATTGAATATTCTTGGCTGTAATCTACACTGTTGCAATGAATGAATGAATCGCCTTAGCATTTGTAGGGTGCAGCAATTAATTTCATAATGCATAGCCTATAACGTTTTCTGCATGCACACGCTGAGGCTGAAGCGTATTCATGTTGGCACCTCGATATTTTAAAAGCGTAAGCATATTTAGCATATTTAATCAACAGATAATTAAACTTGAATGATGTTACCTAACTTTTTATTACCTAATAATTGCATAGGGGTGTGTGTGTGTGCGTGTCTGCAGCCAAAGCCTCACAACCCAAGCTTCTTCCATACTTTAGTACTGCTTGTTTTGCATCCATGAGGAGTGAACAAAAAATCTGTTCTTGACCATCTAAATTGTGGGTATACTCTCCGCGCTCCTCCTCCTCTCTCCTCCACCCACCTTTAGTGTTTTTTTTGTTTTGTGTGGATAGTAGAAAACTAGAGTGGGAGACAATATAGGGATTGGATGGCCTCGGACCGAGAGGCAGGGAACTTAACTCAATAATCCTTGACATTTTCATATAAATAAATGTTGTTTTTGCTACTATCTATCGCCATTTGATGTACAGTGCACTCAGAAAGTATTCAGACCCCTTCACTTTTTTCACATTTTGTTATGTTGCAGCCTTTTGCTAATATCGTTTAAATTCATTTTTTCCCTCATCAATCTACACTCAATACCCCATAATGACAAAGTGAAAACAGAATTTTACGCAAATTTATTAAAAAGGAAAAACTGAAATATCACATTGACATAAGTATTCAGACCCTTTGCTATGACACTTGAAATTTAGCCCTGGTGCCTCCCATTTCTCTTGATCATCTTTGAGATGTTTCTACACCTTGATAGGAGTCCACCTGTGGTAAATTCATTTGATTGGACATGATTTGGAAAGGCACACACCTGTCTATATAAGGTCTCACAGCTGACAATGCATATCAGAGCAAAAACCAAACCATGAGGTCGAAGGAACTGCCTGCAGAGCTCAGAGACAGGATTGTGTCGAGGCACAGATCTGGGGAAGGCTACAAAAAAATTTCTGCTGCATTGAAGGTTCCCAAGAGCAGAGTGGCCTCCATAATTCTTAAATGTAAGAAGTTTGGAACAACCAGGACCCTTCCTAGAGCTGGCCGCCCGGCCAAACTGAGCAAATCGGGGGAGAAGGGCC
>OOFE01040671.1:0-10056 GCA_900323365.1 Monocentris japonica | reverse complement strand
CTCCTAGACCTAATGAGGTCTTTCTCTGTCTCTAGCTATTCTCTCTTACACACACACACACACACACACACACACACACACACACACACACACACACACACACACACACACACACACACACACACACACACACACACACACACACACACAGGGGTCCTTTCTGCTGAGTAACAGCGGAGATGGTGGCCATCCCGCTGCCTGATCAATTTATCCAACAGCCTGCTCCCATTTAAAGCCCAGCTGTCTCTTTCAATACACACACACACGCATGTATGTGCACACGCACAGTCAAACATGCGCACACTTATGTTCACTCATACACATACAGTTGAGAGAAAGTTTGTGGACCCTTTTAAATCACCTACATTCCTGGGTAAATGGATTGGAAAAAGTATGTGAACCATCTAGCACCAATCATATCGATAGTTGTGGAACCATTCCTCCTTACAGAACTGTCTCAGCTCATTGATATGGGATGGGATGTCTTGCATGAACGGCTTGCTTCAGGTCATGCCACAACATGTCAATAGGGTTAAGGTCAGGACTCTGACTTGGCCATTCCACAATGTGAATTTCCTCTGTTTAAGTCTTCAGATCACGGTCCGTTACCCTGATATTCTCTAGTAGAATTTCCTGATATCATTTGGATTTCATTGATCCCTCAATGATTGCAAGTCCTCCAGGCCCTGAGGCAGCAAGGCAGCCCCAAACCATGATGCTCCCTCCACCATGCGTCATGGTTGCGATGAGGTTTTGCTGTTGGTATATAGTGTCTTTTCTACTCCAAACATAGCATTGACTAATCTGTCCACAGAACATTGTTCCAGTAGCTTTGTGGAACATCCATGTGATCCTTGGCAAATTTGAGATGGGCAGCAATGCTTTTGTGCAGAGTAGTAGTTTCCTCCTTGGTATCCTTTTTTTTTTTTTTGTTGTGGACATGTTAGAAAGTTCAAGAGATGTCTGCAGACCCTCAGCTGTGTCTTTGTCACCTCCTTGACCAATATGCAGTGTGCCCTTGCTGTGACCTGTGCTGGGCGCCCACTCCTAGGAAGAGCAGCAATGGCACTGAACTTTCTCCATTTGTGTACAAGCTGTCTGACTGTGGACTGATGGAGGCCCAAGTCTTTGGAAATGTTTTTGTAGCATTTTCCAACCTCAACAACTCTTCTCCAGAGGTCCTCTGAAATTTCTTTTAACCGGGGCATATTCCACTTCAACAGATCTCGTTTTTTGGAGAGCAGACTCTGTTGGTAACCAACCTTTGTGGGGGTTTTATATGACAGGACACTTCTAACCCACACCTGAATGCCATCTCATTGATTGGATCACTTGACTTTAATTAGTCATTATCCTAGAGGTTCACATACTTTTTCCAACTTAGGCTGTTAATGTTTGAACAATATGTTCAATAAAAACCTGTAAAAGTGCGTTTGTGTTTGTTAAATCACATTATGTTTTTCTACTGGTATGACTTAGATCAGGCCATTTTTAGGATCAGGATACCTTAAATGATTAAAGATACCCTTTAAAACGAGCCTGCAGGGCTGCTAGCTGCTTTTTTTTTTAGCTATTATCAAATAAAAAAAAAGATTAAGGGTCACATTCTCTTACTTATTTTAGCCTTAGATAAAGCTCTTTTCAGATGTTTTTTAATTTTAGATGTGGTTTCATTCTCTTACTGAGAGCGATATGTTCATGAGGGTCTGAACGATTACAGTAACACCCTCCTTGCATCCACCTACAGAGAATAAGGAATCATCAACTGTTATGAAATATCATCATGTTAAATATGGAGGCCAATGGCAACGCTAACTTACAGGAACATATTCCCCATCCATATTTAGATGTGAGGTTAGACATAATCATGTTATGAGGATGTGAGATTGCCAAGGTTCCTCAATTATACATCCTTCTTTTTCTTCACCTCCACCCCGTCACACAGATTATGCTCCCTCCCTCTGTCCTCAAGAGGATAGGCAGGAATCACACACTAAGCTTTGAACATGAAAGGCAAAGGAGAAAAACAACAACAAGGACAAGGGATCAGTGTATTCGTCTATCTGTGTTTGTGTTTGTGTGTGTGTGCATATATGCTTTAATTTGTAAAGGAATCTTTCCCTCAACATGTGCATGTATGCATAGTTACTATGTCATTTGAGTGTGTGAGTGTGTGAGTGTGTGCGTGTCTTTCATGTATGTTTTTGCATTTGTCTGTGTGTGCGTGTACACGTGTTTTTGCATGTCTATGTGCATGGGAATGTGAAACCTTTCATATATGTTTGTGTAAGACACCTCTCAGCTTGTTTACGGAAAAGCATCCTTCAGTATATTTGCGGTCTTAGAAGTGCAGGCAGGTAAGTGTTGTCGTCAAGTCATTAAAACTTTGGTACTGCTCAGTAGGGTGTCTCAATCCAAATCACAATAGAACTTTTCAAGCTGTGCTCCAGTCATGTCCCTTAAAAGTTCACACCCACAAATTCAAAGTTAGTCCAAAGTTTTTGAGTTCTTCTCAGAATATATTGAAAACATGCAGCTCAGTACTTAACATTCTGCTCGGGGCGCTTGTCTACTCAAGCAGATCTAACCACAGATAAAGCACTGTATGAATATGATTTTAAGGTAGGGTGGCGGTACAATGCTTACAATATAATTTTGTCAGTTTTAGCGAACAAAAGAGCAACCCAGCAAGAAGCTAGACAGAAAAAAAGCTTGCCATCAAATGACATTCGGTAGGCTGTCAGTTAAAATGAGCTGCTGGAAGAAAGAGAGAACCAGATAAAAAATGCTGCACACATAGTGACACAACTTTGCCAGGATGTCTTTTGCATACGGACATCGTACTTCACTCAGATTTGAGACACAAGTACAGTCATCAGCATGAGACCAAATCTACTGTATGTACTTTTACCACCATTAGCCGCTATCATAGCAGTCAGCTAAACTACCTACAATAGTCAGCATCCAAGAGTTCTAAAAGTCCAGTCACAAATCCTATTTCTGCAGCATTAACAAAAAACAATGTATTGTGTAGATTAAAAATTGACAATTAATCTTGAATGGCAGTGCTGTCTACCAGTTTATATTGACATACAATAAACATGGCTTGAATGCAGATAGCTAGCCTCTACTTCTATCCATTCTACGTTTGACTACAACCTAATTCTACAGTAGCTAGCTAAATGAGAATAATGTGATGTAGTGTAATGTAGTGGAAGAATCTTATCTGCTGGGTAGCCGTGCTAGTGTTGAGAATGCCACTAGAGTGTGACATCAATGCTATATTTGTGTTCGTGTTGTATGGCTTCCCCTCCACTGAGTGTTCTGCGAGAACAGATTTGGTATAAATAATTGTGACAGTTGAAGTGAAAAATCGAACAACCATTGGTGTCAGTGAGACCTTGATGGTGATATACCATCAACTCGGTGATATACCATCAACTCTTCATCTCTTTGTCATTCTCTCTTGCTCCCACTCTATCGAAAGTGTCTCTCTCACTCTCTTTTCCTCTTGCCTTCTTCGAAGTTAGTCCTTCTTCCTGCAAAGCAGCATAAAACCTTCTCTTGTGTGACCTAACTATGATGCTCTGGAAGGAAGCAGCTCGCATCCAGTTCAAGACCCTGGTGCTAGCCTATAGGGCAGTGAAAGGAACAGCTCCTTCTTACCTCCAGGCTATGGTCAAGCCTTACACCCCCATGGGTTGCCCCGTCGCTCTGCGGCCGATCTACACTGTCACGCCTCTTCTCTGTGCTGGCCCTGGCACTGATGTCAGATAAGCAGAGTCGCTGCCCATCTTTCGCTGCAGGCTGAAAACCCACCTCTTCAAGAAACACTACCCTGACCCTTCCTCTTAGCACTTGCTTATTTGTTTTCACTCACTTGTCTTAGCTCTTGTTTATTTGCTTCACTTATTTGTCTCATCTGTCTAAATAAAAAGTAGGTAGCTAACTTATTGCACTTTTACCTTAGCACTGGTTCTGCTCTTAGATGCTTGTTTAGGAAGGAAATGCACTTACAATTTCTGGTGACTAGTAGTTCTCTTGCCTACCTATGTTGAATGCACTTATTGTAAGTCGCTTTGGATAAAAGCGTCTGCTAAATGCCTGTAATGTAATGTAAAATGTAATGAAAGGAAAAGTAAATGAGGAGAGTTGGGGTACAAGGAAAATATGGATTTATTGGTATTGGGGCGCGTCCTCCTGCCGTTTCAGGACATGGTGTTGGCGTCAACTGTAATTTACTACGATGTTCAGGCAGGGCCAGTTTTAGTTTTACATGTGGCATCAATCATGGGGACTGTCACTGAGCTTTTAGAGGTATCTGACAACACCCACACCCACAGCCACACACACATGCACACACTCACTCACACACCGACTGCTTTGAGAGTGAAAGCCAAGGCTAAAAAATGAATGCAGCAAACAACCATCCATCAGGTCTACAAAACAACAACAGAAGCAACATCAAGCTGATATGTATAAAAACCTGCAATATCTGCAATCCCCCTGAGTACACAAACAATGTGCAGTCACTGGCTAGGCCGTGTCCTCTCCATCTGCAAAGTAAGTAAAGTCTGTCTTACTGTTTAAGGGTGTACACAGTTATTACAGTTATTACTGAAAGCTTACTATCAAAGCATGACTCAGTCATATATTAATGTTCTCTGGTCGTCACAATGTAAAGTGTAATACTAATGGCTTACTACAGCTTAGTAGGCATTTAGTCATGGTTGTTAATCCTTAACTGTTATCCTTAATTTTGCAGTAACTGTTGTAAAGTGGCAGCTCTCCCTGGCTTACCAGTGGCTTACTAGTCCATGTCAAGCATTACTTCAAGATTCTCTGGCAATCGTGCATCCATCTGGTCTTCACTATAGTAAGTATAATAGTACTTTTTTTCTTCACTTTTTACATTAATGGCACTACCTTAAACCATCGCTTGGCAAAACAAATTGTCAAAAGCTCCCAGTATTCCTTTGGCACTCAATAGGTGCTGTCGCAAAAATAGTATTTCAATCAATACCATACTTTCTGAATGCAGATGTCATTTTTTTCTGTTTTGGTGAGTGACAGAATCTTTTTGTAGTGCTTAATAATGACATCTGGATCAGAAACTGCAGGTGCAAAATAAGTAACATCAAGATATTTGTGCAGTAGCTCCAGAAGCTGTGTATTATATGATTAAAATGAGTAAAGTAGGTTAGGAAGGGCAAAGTGTGCGATTCATTTCAAATAACTCTTTTTGCATTATTGGTGAATATACAGTTCCAGTGCAAATGATCAATGATGAGTACATCAATGATGAGAATGAAATGTGCACTTTAATTTATTTTAAATGTATTAAAAACAATGTACAATTAAATAATTTTAATTACAGCAACAGCTTTATGTCTCTGATGTCTCTGAACATTTCATCCCTCCAAGTAATATATCAATATTCTGTTTTGTGTCTGCGTGACAAAAAAAAGTTTACCGTTGATGTCTTTGATCGTTGAAAGGTTTTCTCCTATTAAACTCCATTGTAGTTGTGCTGGAAATATCTCTTTGTCTATATTTGACCAATAAATCATGGGAATATGAAAAATACATCGCCAAATAACAAAATGGACCCAGAAATACAAGGTACATTCCCAATACCTGTTTCTTTAACAAACTAAACAAAGTGTTTTAGTGTGGGTTTTTCCTTTAACTTCATCTACTTTTCATTAAAAGTAAAAAACAATGTAGGCACCATTTACACAACTTTACATTGCACACCTTGTTTAACAGCTTCCTTCATCTTCTGCCATCAGATGTCTCAGATGATGTGTCAGAAAATGTGTCAGAAAACTCCACATCTGAAACTTTATATTTAGTTTCTCAAATGTGTATGATTCCATGTCACTTCCCTTTCACCAAGGAACTCTTCAAACTCATCAAACAGGCCGACTCAGGGAACGCATCAAAGAGGGCAATGATTTTCCATACTTGGCCACTATTCCACTATATTTGTGGATGTTCTGCATCCCTGCATACAGGCATTCATATTTTAAGACTCTATATTGGTATTTTGGCTCTACTTACCACATAGGGTAGCATATGAGGTTTGAGCAAATGCAGTTGAGTCATGAATGTGCATCAAAACACAGCTATAAGAGTGACTCACACAGCAGTATTTTGTTACTTTTGACCCATCAAACAAAAGGCAAAGGCTGTGATTCAGTGATGAATCAAGTCTGTGCAGTAAGGATTTATCCACTCAACTATCTAACTGCTGCTCAGCTATCTCCACCCTACCCTACCCTTAATCAAGGATGCACTAAGTAATATGCAATCAGGTACTCATCCAGTATCAATTTTCTTGTATAGTAAGTATAGAATCTATACAAGGAAATAAAAAAAAAAGGTAATACTTCGCATTATGGTTCACGAGTTAATGCTTAGTTAACTAGTGATTAAACATTAACTAACCATGTGTTAACATGTTTGTTAGTTTGCTTCAGTTGTGGTCAACTAATATCTTAGCTAATAAATTAGGATTAGTTACCATTCAAACCGATTATATAGACAAGACTGGACATCTGCTCATGGTGGAGGATATATGAAGATGATCAGGTAGGCTATGGGGATGTCCTCCTTGAGAGGCTACATACAATGATAATAAACAGATCTATAAGGAGCCACTCATAAGAGGCCCTAATATTGGACTTCAGATTTTCCTCTATTCCTCTAGAAATGAGCTTTCTATAAGAGGTGCGCTGATACTATCTGTAGTGTTGGGAATGCTGCCGATCCAGCTCCCAAATGCTCATACTGATATTGGCAAATGAAGCTGTCCCGATACTGGTACTTTAAGAACATGCCCTTAGGTGCAACAAAATACTTTTCTGGCAGGAAGAAAAATGTCTGCAGTATGGCGAATCAAACCACCAGCTGTTCCAAGCTAAAGTGTCTTTGGTAGTTTTGAGAGTGGAGGAGAGATGAAGACAGCCAGAGTAATACCAGAGGGGAGGTGATCTTGCTTTCAAAATAAAAGCATGAGATTGAGAAAAAAACAAAACAAAAGGCATTCAATATGAAAGTGAGTCTTGATAAATGGCATAGTTAACATGAGTACAGTTTTGGTCATGCTTTGATAATATGTTTAGTTAGAAAAGAGGAAGCACTATCATGGACAAAATGTGACTAAATCATTTGCAAATGCATTAATTAATGACTTAGTAAATATCAATAAATGTATTCACATTTCAGTTACGTTTTAGTACAGCATTAACCTTGTGGGTATAGTTGGCAGTTGAGCAGCACAAAGGAACACAACTGCTGTGTTGAAATGCCTTTCTCGAGTGAAACTACATCTGCTCATTTCAAAATCGCACCTTGGTTAACATCAAAGTCTTCATATTTTTTTGCACAATAGGGAACTGATCCACTTTGTAAGATAGGAAGGTGTTCAAAGATACTGTTACAAAACAGAACTGAAACAGAAAATCATCCTCATAATTGTAGCTTGACAAGGATGGAATGGGCAATTTTGGTGACATTGTCATTCTCACATTTTCCCAATGACGACACTTAAAAACCTCTCCTCTGGTTGTCAGCTTTATAAGCTGTACAAGGCCCATTCAAAAGACTATACAAATTGCAATTAACACAATCTCTACCCATTCACAGAACTGCTGGTATTGTAAAGCACTGCGGAGAGATTATAAATGACTGAAGTCTGCGGTGGCCCTGCACTTAAGTACAAACCTACCATACTACCATGACTGCAGTATACTTTATTAGGAATGATAGAGCCAAGATATGAAGGCTTCATAGGCTTCATTCAAACTTCACAACCATGCTTAAATGTATCACCCTGACCTCTGTACTGTATTAAAGAATGTAAAAGTCAGACAATTAATTTCAATCAATATAATCAATATATATTATAGTGCTAAAGGATTACATCGATTTAGCTCATTGGTCAACTTCCCATGTTACGATAGGAGTACCACCAAAATCATCTCTTGTGTCTCTGGTAGATATGTCCTGTGCACATGCTAACACTTAAGCATACAGTACAGTAAAGTACCTGTAAGCAACTAGCAATATCTAATGTAAGAGATACCTTTTAGTAATCCAGAGTTGGTGTTTTTTTTTCTGACAATCCTCTCATCATATAGAGGCCAGCAGACCTGTTTCCCAAAAAGTCCTTTAAGGTGCTGTGGAGGTGAGGTGTTTATTGCCAGTTTTCCTTTCTGGCATTAGTCCTGGAACTAATTGGACTAAATAAAGACAGCACAGACTAATTTGATTCAATTGTGTTCAGTGTTTGTCAATATGTCCGCCCTTCAATTGCTTCCCTGACTAAATTCATCTTGTTAGCGTGGTGGCTGTCTTTCCCCTTAAATTAACTGGTTGATGGAGTGAGACAGGAAATATGTTTTTTTTAAATGCAGTGAAATGAGGTGGAATCAGGCATTTCTCACATGGAGAGGCCAAGATGCAGACATGCTCAGTCTCTCTTATATTGACAAAATCAGACAAACACGCCCTATCTTTGTTTCTCTCTTATGCACATGGAGACATACACCTATCAGCCATAACATTAAAACCACCTGCCTAATATTGTGTAGGTCCCCCTCATGCCGCCAAAACAGCTCTGACCCGTCGAGGCATGGACTCCACAAGACCTCTGAAGGTGTACTGTGGTATCTGGCACCAAGGCGTTAGCAGCAGATCTTTTAAGTCCTGTAAGTTTAAGGTGGGGTCTCCATGGATCGAACTTGTTTTTCCAGCACATCCCACAGATGCTCGATCAGATTGAGATCTGGGGAAGTTGGAGGCCAAGCCAACACCTTGAACTCTTTGTCATGTTCCTCAAACCATTCCTGAACAATTTTTGCAGTGCGGCAGGGCGCATTATCCTGCTGGAAGAGGCCACTGCCATCAGGGAATACCGTTGCCATGAAGGGGTGCACTTGGTCTGCAACAATGTTTAGGTCGGTGGTATGTGTCAAAGTAACATCCAGCAGAACATTGCCCAGAGCATCACACTGCCTCCGCTACTTGCCTTCTTCCCATAGTGCATCCTGGTGCTGTGAGACTAATACAGGCAGACCCAGAAGCAGACAAGGCAGGAGGCAGGGAGTGTAGGTAAAGCAAGCTTTACTGGTAGATGTAGGAATAAACAGGCTAAGGCTAGGGACATTCACACTAGGGATAAGCATAGGCGCTAGACAGCAGAAGTAGCGGCAGGAGGCAAAACTGACAATCCAGCATGGAGCATGGTGAGGGCTAAGCATATATACACTGGTGATTAGTGATAGGGAACAACTGAGCAGGGCTGGCAGCATGGAAACCCTCAGACACGCCCACCAACCTGCAAGGGAGAGAGAGATTATGGAATTCGGGGGAAGGTGAGGGTAAGGGCTGAACAGCTGTGACAGGTGCCATCTCTTCCCCAGGTAAATGATGCACACGCACCTGGCCGTCCACATGATCTAAAAGAAAATGTGATTCATCAGACCAGGCCACCTTCTTCCATTGCTCCATGATCCAGTTCTGACACTCACATGCCCATTTTAGGCGCTTTCGGCGGTCGACAGGGGTCACCAGGGGGAGTGTCTATGCTATGACTGCTACATTCACAGCATATATAGTATATATGTGTATATACACCGATCAGCCATAACATTAAAACCATTCGGCGGTGGACAGGGGTCAGCATGGGCACTCTGACTGGTCTGCGACTACGCAGCCCCATACGCAGCAAGCTGCGATGCACTGTGTGTTCTGACACCTTTCTATCATAGCCAGCATTAACTTTTTCAGCAATTTGTGCTACAGTAGCTCTTCTGTGGGATCGGACCAGAGGGGCTAGCCTTCGCTTCCCACGCGCATCAATGAGCCTTGGGTGCCCATGACCCTGTCGCCGGTTCACCGGTTGTCCTTCCTTGGACCACTTTTGGTAGGTACTAACCACTGCATACCGGGAACACCCCACAAGACCTGCCGTTTTGGAGATGCTCTGACCCAGTCGTCTAGCCATCACAATTTGGCCCTTGTCTCAGATCCTTACACTTGCCCATGTTT
>OOFE01040659.1:14166-25497 GCA_900323365.1 Monocentris japonica | reverse complement strand
CACGTATTAAGATCAACTGGAGATCAGAGGGAGATCAATGAGCTGATATGTGGTTGTTTCTCTCAAGCTGGATTTGAGACAAATGAGAAAATGCCTTTTTGTCTTCATCTTAGTGTTAAGAAGAGAAATAAAAGGTAGAAATATGAGATTTCTTATTGGATTTTGCTGTCCTATGGGGGAGTACATCACCATGGTAACTTAGGCTGCACATCTAACCTGCTCTGGAGCCTGAGCTAACAACTGTGTTTGTTTTCAGGATGTCTGATCCAAACATATAAAAAGCCTCACCAATCAACTCTCTGGAAAAATTGCATCACCATTTCTAGTTTTTTTTAATAAACTTTATTGCAAAAATGGAAAGGCTGGCGTTGGCAGCCCTACTGTAATTCTATACTGCCCGTGCATCTGCCTGATGAAGTGTAAAGTGATTGGTTGCCCTTTGCACTGCTACCCCATCATTTATCACTGGGTCAAGCATTTGCCAGGCTTCACAGTGTGAACCTGAGAGGGTTTCCAGGGGTGGTGATGTCAAACAGGCAGGACTTTGATGGAATTTGGACATGCCAAGAACAGCAAGACCCCCCTCCCTCCCGTTTATCCCTCCAAGCTACCTTCTCTCCTAGAACATCTTCATCTGACCTCACAGCCAGCGCTGACAACTGTGTTAGTTTTGTGTATTTTACAGCTTCCTTGAAAGTGGAATAGTGGAAAATGAAACCTTCTGAAGGCCATTTTTTGAAGCTCTAAGGTTACATTCAGGTTATCGGATGCAAACATATAAAAGTCCCTCCTCGTCACCAATCAAGTCTCTGGGGAAATGGCATCACCATTCCAAGAGGATCCCGTGGATTTATTCTTTTAATAGCCTTTATTGCAAAAATTGCATTTAGAAAACCAGATATGAACACAAGTAATGACATGAAAGTAGGGCTCATTTACAGGGTCAAAGATATAATACATGTTTGTAGTGTTTCCAGGCCATATCAAATAGCAGATAGTTTCCATTAGTTGACTATAGTTATCAATGATGAAGAGGATTTACTGTTGCATGTTAAGTGCTCTGAAATTCTTTCATAGGATTTCTAGAGAGTGACCCACATTTCCACCAGCGCAGCACTGGGGGACCTAAGGCAACTTTGTGAATAGAAAATCTTATCACAGCCTCAATGTATCACAATAAAGTATCAATGAACTGTGCCTGAATGGTAGCAGTAACGCTGTTTTTGTTTTGCTCATGTTTATTCCCATAATTTGGACTTTTACAGTCGACTTAATGTTTTGAAATTGTCGGCGGCGTTATGTTTACACAGCCCCACAATTATTTATAGGCTATTGTTTTATTATTTCCTTTCTTTCTACCATTTTTATTGCTTTATTTTTATACTCCTGATGTATGCTCTTATTCGATACCCTTTTCCCTGTTGAATCCTGTTGCTTTTGCTGCCGCAACAACCTAATTTCCCCACGGGTATCAATAGTTTCATCTTAAATTGCACTGCTCTGGATCTGTCCATGTTGCATGTGATTGCCTATTTGGGACAAGCCCCGCCCCTTTTTATATGAACTGGGCTGGAAAATCCTGGGTTGACAGAGCGAGTTGATAACCAGCTTCATGCACCAATTATCCAGGATTGCCAATGTTTTGGTTTTGTGAAGCCAGTTATTGCAAAGTTACCCTGACTAAACCTGCTTCGTGAGACAGGCCCTCGGGCTGAAGACAAGACGGTTTCTAATCTATGTCATCAGACTATTTTGGTTGCAATATTACTGAATTGACCTGCATCCACACCACACCAATCTTTTTCAGGCACCTCTCTATTTCTAGCCTGGTTGCCCCTGTTAGTTTGTTTCCTTGTCTGTCTTGTCAGCAGGATATCTAACTTATAACTAATAACGTTTTAACATACTTCCATGAAATGTGGTGGACAGATAGGCCTTGGGGCAAGGAACAATTGATTTGATTTTGGTGGTGATCTTGGGGTTTTCACTATTAGATGATTAATTGTAGCCTGAACTATGAAATTAATCTGGATAGAGACTTCATTTCAAATCCTAAGGGTATGTTTGCTGATGATATGATGTATTTGGGAGGTTCGCGCTCTCAGAGTGCCTTGTAGTTGTACAGTTCTGGCCGAGATTATTGGCACTCCCACTCCCATTCCCCCCTGTTTTCCTCACAGCCTGTACTGTGCATCAGTTTACCCATCCACACTTCTGGATCTTCATTGCCTCTCCATCTGTGTTGTACTTTACATTCCCACTCTAGATCCTTAGAGTAAAACGGTATGTATTAGCATCACTGTTTTCTACTCCGGTACAATGGAGCATCACATTTTGAAAAAAAATCTTTTTTTTTACCAACGCCATAGAAATTTCTCTGGAAACCTGTAAAGCCAAGGGATGTACAGTTCTGGCCAAGATTATTGGCACCCTTTAGAACAATTCAAATTCAAATCAGTTTTGTTGGAGGAAATAGATTCTCATTTGTAATTCAACTCACCTGCGACAGGCTGCAGGTGCCCACGTGGTAGAAATGAACCAATTATCCATTTTAACGTGATAAAACTGTCTGTTCTGTTTCCCTGGTTGTGGTGAAGAGAAAAGAGTCTCATGATGCCAGAAAAACTATTATCACCACACTCAGCATTCACAAGGCTGTAAGGCATCTCTAGAGACCTTGGTGTTCCTGTTTCCACAGTTCAAAATGTTATGAAGAAGTTTGCTGCTCGTGGAATTGTTAAGAATCTCCAAGGATGTCGTGGTAAGAGGAAAATTGATCTCAGATGTTGCCAAAAAGGGTGCCAATAATCATGGCCACCTTTGAAGCCATAAAATATTTTTTAATTGTTTGATCATGTGCTGTTAAATAAAACAGATGAACGCGTGAAGACCAAAAGTTATTTCTGTTTCCAATCACTTCAGAAGATATTGCACAGTAGCTGCACAAACTGCAAGGGTGCCAGAACTGTATATTCTAACATTACTTGCACACACAGCCCATTCTCCACTGGACATCCCTGATGGCACCATTTGTGACGCAACTGCAAAGCCTCTATAAACAATTGTAATCCCTTAAATTGTTTGTAGTGCAGGGGAGAAAATAAACATGGGCGGACCAGATGGAGGAAAAACCTATCTTTGAACATTTTTAGATAGGCATGAAAAAGTCAAGTCAACATCCCATAGTGGCCGTGACCAAGTCCAAATCAAAATAGGCATGAGCCCAAGTGGTCAGTGGTCTGGAGACTGCAAGTACAACAGCGCTGGTTGAGAGTTTGAATGTCCTTGCTAAATTATTGCAAGATTACTCATATTATTCAGGAACATTCTTTATTCTTGATCAGGTACTCTCGGGTCCACCTGTTGCCCGCAGGAGATCATTGACGAATGTGCATGGAGGGATCATTGATGCAAGCCACGTTGCAGACTTTGAAAATGTTGCTGGAAGTCAGAGCATTAGAGGCAGCCCAGAATTGTCTTTTTAAATCATGCCTGCAAGGCATATTACAGAGTTATATTGCATGCAAGCAATCAGTGCCCCATAATTCCCCAGCCAAGTAGACTAGATTGTTTTGTTCATTCTTCATATGCGTTATTCTACAGGCATTTCCAACATTTGCACAATCACGCGTTGATTAGAAAAACATGCATTTGATGAATCATGAAAAGAAACACGTTGTAGACTAATAGTGTAGAGAAAATGAGATTTTGAATTGCTTGCATCAGCAGGCCTATAGATTCATATGGGACAAATACTACCACTAAGTGATTTAAGGTTGATTGGAAATGTCCCTGACATGATAAATGACCCGGGGTAATGAATCCCTGTCCTATGATCAAAATGTGTGCAGGGCTGGGTGATGGCAGCCCTACTGTAATTCTATACTGCCCGTGCATCCGCCTGATGAAGTGTAAAGTGATTGGTTGCCCTTTGCACTGCTACCCCATCACTTATCACTGGGTCAAACATTTGCCAGCCTGCACAGTGTGAACCTGAGAGGGTTTCCAGGGGTGGTGATGTCAAACAGGCAGGACTTTGATGGAATTTGGGCATGCCAAGAACAGAAAGACCCCCCCACACCCCTCGCCATTACCCCTTTCAAGCTACCTTCACTCACAGCCACCGCTAACTGTGTTAGCTTTGTGTGTTTTGTCCTTTCTTACAGCTTCCTTGAAAGCGGAATAGTGGAAAAGACAAGGAAATGGAAAATGAAATCTTCCGAAGGCCTTTTTTTTGAAGCTCTGACCAGAGTGGAAATAAATGGGGGGTCACTTGAGTCTGACTCACTCTGACAAATGAAAGCTCTCTTAGTAGTTCAGCCATGACTAATGTAAGATTGTCACTCTGTGGCCTCAGTTTGTCACATAAGTATGACCCTCTTTTATGTTTGTGTACCCACAGTGACCCACTGGTCAGACTTGGTGGGTTGCCAGCAACCTCTACCTCTATATTCAACCTGTCATTTCACATCAGTCACCCAAAGGGCTTCCACCAATATGGGTTTTTGAAGGCCAATACTGATAATTTGGAATTGAAACTGCCACTAGCTGATATTTTTTTTGCCAATAACCATTACAAGATTTCAGTGTTTCCACCAAATGTTATCCTTGTCTGGTTGGAAAGGCCTCTGAAACAGCAATTAGACCACGGGACACTAAAACCCCTTATTGAAAGCCAGGATGATGAGATTCTTTTACTGTGGGCAGGTTAGCAGCTCCCCCACAGGTGACTAGGAAGACAAATCCTCATCCTATCAGAATGAAATTTCATGGTGAATATGGGCACACAAACACTTTATTATTGTTAACCTATTAAAATTAGCTAATATTTCATTAAAAAAATACGCACAGTTGCAGTTCAGTTAGAGCATTTTTGTTCCGTCAGAGGACAAAGTCAGACTGGATTTTTCTCTTTCATTCTGATGATTAATAGTTGGGAATTTAAAGAGGGAGTTTTAAAAAAAAAAAAAAAAGATGAATTATTAACTGAACATTTTTTTTGTGTAAAATATCTCAATATTGAAACAAATGAAATATTTTTTTAATCAAAGGTCAATATTGGCCCGATATACCAGTCTAACCCTACCCACCTCACACACCACGTATCATCATCACCATGGGCAGGAATTAGCAAATGCCAAATTCCAAGAAAGCAGGACCAAGTGGATGGGAAGGTCTCAAAAAGGAGCAGGTGGAAAACGACTCTAAAGCTCACACAGTCTCATCCTCGATATCACATCCATTGTTTCTGTCTGTCACCAATTAGCACATCTGACAAGGGTGGCAGAGCAAAGAGTTCTTCTTCTCCTGGCGCGGAACAGACAACTCTTCGTCAAAGCCCATTTCTTTAGTGCCACTTTGTGGAAATGCCTCCTCCTGCAAATGAAAAGCTGTCCTACCAAAGCAACGCTTCATAAGGAACTGAGAACATGACTTCATTACTTTGAAACAAAGTGAAAAGTTATTATTTTGACTTCTATATTGCGCTATTCCCGGGAGATAAATATAGACGACTCGTTTTCTTTAATCTTGTATTTCCCAAATCAAAGTCTACAAGGGTGGAGTTCTTCAATGTCGTAATCCTTCAATTGTGTTAAACTGCAGAGGAGGGATATGAGAGGATTTTTTATGGTCATAGGCAGTGATGTGTTGGAGGGCATACCCACCTAACATCAGTTTGCCCACCTTTATAGGCTGACATAAATCTTTATGACCTAAGTGTATTGAACTACTGTAAGTAGTACACAGCTGATGGACGTTAGAGTTATAGGGGGACTTTAAAGGAGAACAAAAAGCATAAATTAATGTTTTTCTGAAAATTGAATGATTTTTGTTTCTATTGGTGTTATGATGATCGTCGTCTAGAGGTCATAGTTCACTGGTCTTAGCTCAGAAACAACATTTCCATGCGCTCTCCCGCCCCCTCCTCCTCCTCATCACCGTGTTTCACAGTGCAAATCATATGAGGGAAGATGTAAAATTCCTGCACCTTGCAAATATATCACTAAATATTTCGCTCAATATGTAACATCTAGCAACGTACGCTGCCACACAATAACTGAAATGAAACCGGAAAACCTTTTCATCTCAATAGTATCTCGGCAATTTCGTAGCCATTTCGCTTTTTTATTCATATTCCCGGGTTGAAAAGGCAACATACAGGAACATATAGCGTTTCATCTTCCCTCAGCATCCGGCATCTTACAAGCCTTTAGCTGGCACTCGGAGCACACTTTCGGACACTTCTTCCGAGCATGAAAAAGTGTCACATCGCTTGATTGCTGAATAAGTAGCATCAAATTTTAATTAAAGAGACTAGGGAAACTATAATGTATGTTTTAGACCCAATTAGCACGCTGACTCGGGGGACTGAAGTGATTAGATGTATAAAGACTCCCCACGGATGCTGCAGAAAAGTACACACAAGCGCGCGCACACACACACACACATTATGAGTGTCTGTGCACTCAGACTCCCAGCTTTTAAAGAGATATTTTCCCAGCGTTGATGTTAGCTTCCCCTAGGATGTATATAAATCTCCAGTGTTTTTTTTTCTCCCCCAACTTTCTTTATCAATAATTGCACTCATGCAAAATGATCTAGTGAAGAAGAAACCAGATGAGACAAACAGTCCTATTTGTAATGGCAAGGGAAAACTAGCAGAGTATTAGTTACAAACTCGCTGCCTGGGAGTGACAGGTGAATAATACAATATTAGTTGCTCTCATGTTGTTACAGACAACAGTTTTTTATTTAAAGTAAGACAAAGCTTTATTTCTAGCAAAAGGAAACCAGTATTTGTACACTCGTCTCGCTATGAAATTACATGAACTGGATCCAACCATGATATCTATTCTTTGCTTGCAAAGTGCCCATCATGATCTTCATGCCGAACTTGTGTTTTGCTGTGATTGCTTCTAAAGGAACGGTTTTAGGCTACCTTCAAAAAGCCTATGAAAAGGTATGGCTTTTGTGATGGATTGGAAAATATTCAACATTAATCCAAGCGATTAACTTTTGTGAACGCAATTGCAGAAGCATGTAGGCACAGAGTTAAAGTGTCGCACCGTGACGCACGGATCGGAAAAATTTGATGCCCTACACAGTGCCGAACCCCTCGGTAGCCGCGGCCAACAAGAAAGAGAGTTAAATGGGATTCCAGCTTTCTCACATATAAGAACGGCGAAGTAGTCAAGAGTTTACGCATGTAAGGCTGTAAACTGACTTATTCTACCCTTACAGACCTATTTTTCACATATACTCACTATTAGCAAGCTGCATCAACAGAATGCAAAGCCACAGCAAAAACAATATCAGTCATGACAAGCTGAGTTCATTAGTTCATGACATAGCCTGGCAGTAGTAACATAACTTAGCCTACACACTGACAGTTGCTAGGTTACGGTTTGTAACCTTGCTGGCTCTGCTGCTGCTCTTTTTAATGGCTTATTGTTTAATATGGTGGAAGTAACGAGCCTGTGATGGGACAACAGAAGAAGACCTGGTTGATGAATCAACTTTATTTGGCACTAACACATACATGCAGTGAATTGTTTCTTCACATACCTCTGACTAGATACACACACATCACCCCACACACATGCACTTTTTCAGGTCAGAGGACAGCGCAGGTGTCAGCTATCGGACAGTGTGCCTGGAGCAGTTGGGGGTTAAGTGCCTTGCTCAAGGGCACTTTGGCAGTGTTGGTTGGCACCGTAGCTGTGGCACCAGTCATTTTTCAATCACCAGCTCACAGCTGGAATACACCCTCCTGGTGATACCAGGGATCGAACCAGCGAGCCTCCGGTGATGGGTTGGTCTCTCTAACCGCTAGGCCAACCTGCCACCCCAAAATAACAACAGACACCTCCCCGTCAGGGAATTGAAACCCTGTCTCCTATGTGACAGGCAGGGATACTGGCCACTATACTAACGGGGAAATACGTCAACAGGGTGATGGGATGGACCAGACGTGAGCAAGACAAGCTTATCCCATGAGGGATAAACATCTAGTTACTGTATCTTCCAATAGATAAATATTATGTTCATTTACTTTACTGGCAGTAGGCGCCTGGAATGTCAAATTATTGCTGTAAAAAAACAGCTACTTTCAGTTGTAGGTGCACGTCGTGAAGTTTACACAGTTTGAGGAAAAGGAGAAACAAAGGCGACTCGTGGCCAAAACACCAAAACCTACTTCTAGGTCCTTGCACCAGCAGTGGCTGTTATCTATTACAATGGTAGCTTCCAGGGTCACAGTGCTCTTATCAATAAGGCATAGGTGGACACCCAGTGAAAAGAGGGTCATAAGAGAAATAGTCATGTGCCATGTGCCCAGGCCTCAGTAATCCAACCTGAATGGGAGAAATGAAAACAATTTTAATACGCTTTCCATCGTCATCACGAAGCTAGAAGGCCCATCGGAGTGTCCACTCAGACCCATTATATAGGAGCATTGTAGTCATCGGGGAAGTCCTGCCTTATATTGCATGCAATAGAGGCTTATACGCTTTTTCCACTGCACTGTATGCTTTTCGGTTATATTTTGGTCTCAATTCAGTATGTGAGGGTACAGTAAAAGTGTGCTGATAGGGCACCCTTATGTATCAGGTCAGTTACAAGTTAACTGTTGTTGTACTTCAAGTTTGCAAAAAAAGGAGCCTCAAATAAATTACCTGCAAAGACTCAAAACTAAGCTTCGAACTTTCCAAACTAGTCTCAAGTTTTCAAAACTAACTTTCAAGCTTTCAGAATCTAGCTTTGAGCTTCCGAGATGCGGCATGGATTTTATTCCATACAGTTAGCCTTTAGTGTCTGTTCCTTTCTACATCTTTCTCTGTGTCTCTCTTTTCTCCGTGAATCCATGGCAGCCCTCTCTGAGAGAAAGGACAGATTGCTGAAATGTTTATGGATTTCAGCCTGAGCATGTACACCGGGCTCAGGATTTCTTTTCCATTGTAGTAAACAAAAGGACCTCGGACCATCCAGCAGAGAGTCCAATCAGAGAACTTCTCTCGTGGTGCAAAGAGACAACAAACAATTCATCCTTAACCGCTTTTTCTCTTTTTCGTCCTTCCTCTGTGTATGTGTCTGTGCATCAATGCACACCTGCAGTCGGACTGATATGTTGGACCAATGTTGTCCTTTTATAAAAACATAGATATGGTTCAGCAAGTATTGTCCACCTCTGATATGATGGATGTGTTGCTGTTTGTTTGATTACATGTTTGTTATATAGATGATCACTACAACATCGGTTGTCCATGGGAAGCACTTGACCTGAATTGATGCTACTGCATCATTTCGCTGAATATGATGCATTTTCAGGGAGAAACGCTGAATACTCGTATTCCAAAGCTCCAGAAAATACCAGCTACCAACAATCCAAGCAATATTGGCAACGGCCTTCAAAATATAACATCCGTTGAACCCTACATTTACGCGGGTGTGTGTGTGTGTGCATGCAGTTGTATCATTCATGCATGTGTGTGTGTATATGCAATCTTGTGTGTGTGTGGGTGTGTGTGTGTGTGAAAGGAAAAACTGAGAGGTGAAGCAAAAGAAAAGTGCTGCTCCATAAACTCTGTACAGCTACCGAATCAATGAAGGCACATTTCTCCTCTCACTTTCAAAAAACAGCTCTTTCCCTCAAGAAAGTGCAAACACATATGCTGTACACTATCATTTATATATGTTACGGTAAATGTACTGTAACATGTACAACTACAAAGGATGCTTGTATTCATTACTTTTTTAATGCCGCGAAACACGATATGAAGCTGTTGCCGAAAACGCATCCGTGGAAATAATAAAAAGTTCCCCAGATGTTTGCGGCGATTTAAAGGGATGTCGTGTTTATCGGCGGCGTTACAGTACGATACTGCCTCTCCGTTTACTATTGAACAAATGTTTGCGTGGCTTTGGGACAAAACACGAATGCGCCATCGCGCCAAATTTCCAGCAACATGAGAGAGGGGACCGTGCAAATGAATGCCATCGGAGACAAAGTGTGATAAATGGGCTGTCAATAGAAATAACGCAGTGCCACATCACACTCCCCGTCCCATCCAAACGTAGCCAAAAGAAATAATAAGAGGTCTTCGCAAGCCACGTGTCACATCATCTAAAGAGTGCATGAAATGCCTTGCAGCGGCACTGTGATAACGTAGTTAACTGTGTAATTACTAATCATTGGTTATATGACTTTTTTTTTTTTTTTTTTATTTGGACGAGATTTTCCGAACACTTCAAAGTTTCTGCGTCGTGCCTGTTGGGTCACATTACTGTAGCATCAACATGAGAGAGTCATTTTGGTTTCAAGACCTGCTCCTGACCTTCTTAAATATAGAGCTAGGATACTAGTCTGAAATTGCTTTTCTAAAGGATAAGGTACCGTGGCTGATGGTAGGTTCATAAAGTATCAAAGAAATAGGCTGTTATCTTTTCTGAATAGGCTGTGATAGCAGACAATAACACATCTCCAGCTGAAGTGTTGCAACGTGCTATTAATTTTCTTGCCAAATCAATGCCACTTAAGCCTGCATAATGTCCCATTTGCAGCCATACAGGGTGTGGAGATCTCAGACACTGCACAAACACATTCGGAGTCATTGGCTGATTCTTTTTGGCATCCCCCGTCTGTTTCCTCATCTTGTGGGGTGCAGGGACCGTCGAATGGGCATACCTGCAGAGCCGTTCACCAGGCAGCGCCCATGATGACTGAGGTTATTTTACTTTTCTGATGTGAATAGTATTTTTGACTGGCTTGACAACAGGGGTGGCTGATTGCCTACATTCTCAGTGCTGCCTGGATAATAAGGCCCCTGCCTTTGCAAAATGTTGTTTTATAGCTGCACTAGGCAACTTTGAACTTTGGTAGCTCCCGAGTGCCCCGGGGAGATAACTGACTTGGTCACATCTGATGTCTTAGATACATTTCACGAAAAAGAATAGGATGTCATGTGTGACAGGGCGTGTATGTGAGGACGGTGCTTCTGTTATTGTTACAGTCTGTCAAGTCACTTAAGTTATGTTGTTTTGTTTTCATTCAGTATTTTCAGTACTTCCTGTTTTATTTTGTACTTACCTCTCCTCTCGTTCCAGACGTCTCCATTTCCTGCCCTTGTGTGTTTCCTGCCTGTCAGATTGTCTGCCCCGCCCCTGATTGGTCTCACCTGTGTCTTGTTAGGCTCCCTCCTTCAGTGTATTTAAGCTGTGTTCATTTGGTAGTCCAGTGTGTCTTGTACTCCAGCCTTTTTCCAGTGAAAGCCGCCCTAGTGTTTTTTGGACTTTGCCTGTTACCTGATTTTTTTTTTTTTTTTTTTTTTTTTT
>OOFE01040651.1:7840-23248 GCA_900323365.1 Monocentris japonica | reverse complement strand
GCAATGGAAGAAGGTTGCCTGGTCTGATGAATCACGTTTTCTTTTACATCATCTGTGACAGCTGGGTGCGTGTGCGTCGTTTACTTGGGGAAGAGATGGCACCAGGATGCACTATGGGAAGAAGGCAAGCCGGCAGAGGCAGTGTGATGCTCTGGGCAATGTTCTGCTGGGAAACCTTGGGTCCTGGCATTCATGTGGATGTTACTTTGACACGTACCACCTACCTAAACATTGTTGCAGACCAAGTACACCCCTTCATGGCAACGGTATTCCCTGATGGCAGTGGCCTCTTTCAGCAGGATAATGCGCCCTGCCACACTGCAAAAATTGTTCAGGAATGGTTTGAGGAACATGACAAAGAGTTCAAGGTGTTGACTTGGCCTCCAAATTCCCCAGATATCAATCTGATCGAGCATCTGTGGGATGTGCTGGAAAAACAAGTCTGATCCATGGAGGCCCCACCTCGCAACTTACAGGACTGAAAGGATCTGCTGCTAACGTCTTGGTGCCAGATACCACAGGACACCTTCAGAGGTCTTGTGGAGTCCATGCCTCGACGGGTCAGAGCTGTTTTGGCGGTACAAGGGGGACCTACACAATATTATGCAGGTGGTTTTAATGTTACATATATATATGTGTGTATTGTTTTTCATTATTTGCGTCACCATGTCACAAAAACATCCACATATTTTCGAGGGGAAAAAAAGAAAAACTGGCAAATTGCATCTAATTCCCCATTCTTCTATCACAAAGAGTGTATTTGTATGTGTGCCTGAGTGTTTCCCCTAATAACATCTGTAGCATTGAGACAGAGAACAGATTAGCTATTCAGCTGCTTGTCTGAGAGGAGGACAAACAAAAAAAAAATCGATCATCCTTCCTGTACTATCCCTCAATCAACCGTATTTGTGTGTTGTGTTGTGTGTTGGGGACTGGATGGGTGTATTTGCCTTCAACTCCGGCAACCTGTTACCAACTCACGAGAAGAATTTGTTTACTGTGAGAGAAGTTTTCATTTCCAGAAAAAGGTTTTTTCTGATATAGCCATGAACAAAACCTTACCCTAGCCCTACATTGCGCTGTAGTCACATGATCCTTTCATGGTGGAGTAACGTAATCCTCACATCATTTGCGTCCACAATATGTAATGTGTTCTTTTCATTAAATTTGGTGAGACTGTGTTGGTGCCTCCCTGCTCTCTCAGCAGTGTTAGTTGAGAGAGTGACTGACTTTCTGATTGAATCAATAAATCATGAATGAAAATAAAGGGTAACGCAAATCACTGTACTGTACATCTGTTATTACTTGAAATATTGCCTATAAACATGTGTATAAATGTGTGTGTGTGTGTGTGTATATGTCTGTGTTTTGATGTATGCATTGTCTTGCTGCGCTCCAAAGCAGAGCGTGAGGATAATGAGTCTTATGCTGTGTAGAGCAAGAGAAAGAGAGAGAGAGAGAGAGAGAGAGAGAGAGAGAGAGAGAGAGTTAAGGGGTTAGCTCTCTGTGAATGCACAATAGAGCAAGCAATGAGACAGGAATGCCAATATAGCCAGTGAGTGTTGTCCGGAATACCTAAACATGCTGCCAAGCAGAGACATAGTAGGCCTGTCTCAACCTTGATGTGGTGTGTGTGTGTGTGTGTGTGTGTGTGTGTGTGTGTGTGTGTCTGTTTGCATCTATTTGTTTGTGTGTGCGTGTATTACAGTAGTGTTCCCTCTCTGTAATGAGCTTTCACAGTTACCAGTATCAAAGACACCTCACAGACACACAGACATGAAATCACCTGCACACAGACTCATACACAAGAAGGACTAGAGGAGAGAGAGAAAGAGAGAGAGAGAGAGAGAGAGAGAGAGAGAGAGAATGAATGAGAGAATGTCTCAGGATCTTACAAGGTCAACATACAGTTTTCCTTATGATCAAAAACATAATAGATGCAAACAGAAAGACAGGCATTTGAACAAATAAACCCAGATATTTTCTACACAGAAACACACGCCACACACACACACACGCACACACGCACACACACACACACACACACACACACACAAACCAAGCACGCATGTGCAGTGCTTGTGTAATGACTGAGTGAGGGAGACAGATGGTGACTCATACCCCACTTTAGAGTGCCAGCACTACATTTCCCATGAGGCCACTCATAACGCCTGCTGTCAGAGGCAATGTTCTTCCTGTTTCTCCATGATTGGAGTGCAGCCTCATGGGAAAGGTCAGATGTCAGGGTATGGGGGGTGACCCGGACTGGAACATCATGGAGCTCTGACTGAGATTGGTCAGCCAGTCAAACCTCCTATACATTAACCAATGGAGTCCTACTATTGGCATGTTGGCTGTGGGGTAGCTTAAGGCAGGTGAAAGGCCTTTCAAGCTACCTTGTCTAGCCCTGAGGGCATCACGTAAAGTGCTTGGATTCTCCTTGAAGGGAGATAGTTGGATTGATGCACCAGGAGCATGTGGAAAGTGTGTGTTTGTGCATGTGTGTGTTTACAGGGACAGAAGGACACCCTCACCTTCAGAGCTGACAGCTGTTGGTCAGATCAGAGCGCTGAAGAAGACATCACTATGCCGTGTCCCAGGGAAACCATCAATACAATAGCTTGGTCAGATCCAGTGCTACATAGCTACACCTCACCCTTATGCGTGCCAGGCTACCATGTGCCATCTACAGCAGATGAAACAAAAGCCAAACAAATGTTTATGCATTTGCTTTGCAGTTACTGTACTCTGCCGCGTCTGTGCTTCATATTTTCATATTTGGCCTGTTTCCAGGCGATTAAGCTGAAATGTCCGAGGGGAGAGCAAACAGGAAGCAGTCGTACATCACCCGGTATAAATAGAGTGGTTTCCATGACAACCGCAGACCTAGTTCCACTGACAGCACTTGCACTTGTTGAGAAACATTGGTTACACTTCTCTATGAAGGCTAAATTTATAATGCATTTTCAGGGCATTCATGGAGACTTAGAAATATATAACATTCATAAATAGTTGTCATGTCATTCTAATGCTTTAGTAACATGGTTATTGGCCAATATATTATACCCATACTCACTTAATTCACTTCATAATGGTTTCAGCTGTACTGTGGAAATTAAATTTTGGTCAGTGAATCACTCAAAAACTGTGAGGCTTTAGGATGTAATATTGATTTTTATATTTCATAATGTCATAAGAAATATTTAAGGTTAACTACGGCACTAAACCAATACTTTCTGGAAGGCCTAATCATATTATATAGGTGATCTAAAATCACTGGGCAGACTGGTGAGCAACATTTTAAGATAGATTTTGTTTAACAAGGAAAGGAGCTGATATTGTTCCATACGACACCGCAAATAGTTGTCAAGTGATTCATGGCCCAAACCTTCACAGGGCAGCTAATGTACCATTACAAAGCACTACGAACAGCTCTTCAAGAAAACAAAGCATTTTGACTTGATCTTATATGTCTAATAACAGATTTACAGAACATGGGTATGGGTATAATGCATCATTACATATTGTGTTGTGTTGTGCATGTGTGTCCTAAGCAGGCACATAAAGCATTAATTTGTGCATTATGACAATATATCAATGCATTATTACTCTATAAATACCCTTATAATACACAGCCTTCATAGAAAAAGTTACTGAGTTTTTACATAGAAAACATGATCTGCAAGTCTCTTAACACAGGATAAACAAAAATACTGACTCCGTCCATCTTCTGTGCCTAACTCACCCTAGAGCGCCTCTTGTTCACTTAGATTCACATACCTGAGCGCTATGAGTGGGTGCTGGTTTTCAGAGTTTTTCTCTTGGGACTAGAATATTTGTTGTTATCCAAAATTATTTCATAGGCTATTTTGTAATTAAACTTTTTTTTTCTTTTTTAATTAATTTTTTTCTCATTTTTTCCCCCTTCATATGCCACTCCAATCAGAGAACTGCCACTGATGTTATTGATTATCAGCCCTATAGATGCTCAGTTTCTAATACAATCCCTTCTGCTATTTAGGGTGAGCACCTATGTAGAAACCTGGCTTGAACAGTGAGTAATAGCAGGTTTTTCATTGGGCGAATGAGCAGGGCACCTCCAACCACAGATGATCGGTTGAATTAGGCCCTCAACACCTCCAGAAGATTCAACAGGAAGTTATTACATCCTAGAACCACCACCTGCTCTCATACCAGCTCCCAACATTGGTAAGAACAGTGCTCATCTACACGACCCTATAGGTTTCTACCTAGTTAACAACATTACCCATTACTGTCTAAACTGGTTATTGGTCTCAACAATAAAACACTGATGGGAGTTCTGACCCTGCTGACTTGAAACAAACCGCTCAGCTGCGTGGACTACAAAGCCTTATAAGTGGCCTTCAGTTGGGTGGGGTGGTGGGTTGTTCAGTGCCTGGCTTGTTTCTTTTCCTCTCTCTGAGACATCCAGTTTTCTCTTTTTCTGCTCATTTTTTTTCCCTGTGTATCTCACGCGTTTTGGGCAGAAAAGTTACCCTGTCTTCAGGATCTCCATTGCTACACTGCCTATACAGAATCTGCCACTCAACTGCACTCAGTCTAGCCGTACCTACCAACAGTAGAAAAATGACAAATTACATGTAAATGAATTCTGATAATGACAAATATCCACTTTTCATGTTATTTATCTTTTAACGTGTTGAGATCCTTCATGGCATATCAAAATCTGTCATGTGACTGGTATCACATGGCGATATTGTTACGCCAGTAACAGCGACACCAGTGACATTTTGGTCAAAATGGTAGGAAGGGTTAACTGGATCAATTACTTCTAAATTAAAGATGGAATTCTCTTTGGACAAAACATCAGTTGTCCAGCATACAAGATGACAAGTGACACAGAGGAGTTACTGTATGTGAAGCCTGATGCAAAATTATCATCAAATTTAGGAAATATGGAGAAGATATGCTAGCTGATCTTATATGATCTTTAGAGGCACATCCTCCACTGACCTTTTGTGAAAGGAAGCAGTTAATTGTGCATAAGCTGATACAATGAAACATACAATAAGGGTTCTGATAACACCAGTGACAAATGTATTTTTTAAATACATTATTATTATATTATTGTTTGTTTGAAATACTCTATAAGTCTAATGTTTTTTTAATGATGCATCTAATAAAAAAAGTGTTTTAAATAATGTTATCTGAAAATCTGAAATCTGGCTGCGAGACAAGCTCTTTACAGGTAGAGCACTATGGAAAAGGATAAAAAATAGAAAAATCGAATTGGATGGAAAATGTTTTATTTTTTATCATCCCAATTCAACGGTTTAATTGTACACAAACACGTTTGAAAGTATTACTAGCATGTAAAACAATTTTTGACCCATATATCGCACAAATCACACTTTGCCACAGCAATGAGAGCTGAACTGTTTCTCTGACACTTGTTGGACTTTGAACTACTCAAAAAGTGACTTGACTGCAGTAACAAGAGTAAATGTAATTTGTCAATTCCATCCTTGGCTGCAGTTCCTTTAAACACTTTCAAGCAAACACACCGAACAAATGTGGTATAGCATTATCTCGTGTGTGTGACAGAGAGTGAGTGTATGTAAAAATGTCCATCATAAAAAGTCAAATTTTCACTCAAAAAAAAAATTAAAATAATTTTTTTAAACAAGTAAAGATTTCTGCCAAGGGAATGAAATAATTCCACTTCTTTCCAATGCAAGTGAACAAGTGAAAACAAGGCTGACCACTCTGCTAGTATCAAGAAAATGACACTTGCACACAGACACATACAGGTGCTCTAACCGGTTACTGACTGAATTTATGGCAGGCCTAAGCCTGGCGAGCTGAACCCAGAGAGCATCCATGGCGTGTGTTTAGAGGTCCCCCCGGACTACTAAATCAGCCCAGAGTGCATCAGGATGTCATCGCCATAGCGACGGGGAAAGACAGGTCCTGATTTACAATGGCCCCACCAAACGCTGTAAACACATCCCACCATCATGATCAATCACACACCAGTCACACACACACACACACACACACACACACATGTGCGGGTGGTGAAAAGCTAGGTCCTGTTCTCCAAGGCTGAACCCATGAACAGCAGTCAGTAGCCAGTCATGGTCCAGCAGTCGAGGAGATCGCAGTCTAACCAGCCCTATTCAGCTCCAGGAACAGGGCAAGACCTGGGGTTAGTCACAGAGGAGACTGAATAACATTGTTCATGTCATGGCTTTCGTGGTGCTATCAAGGGCTGGCACAAAGTGAGCAATTTGCTTAGCTTAAAAAAGGGGTTTTACGAAGGTAGAGATTTGTTTCCTGCTCTAGTAGATCTCAATGCCCTCATATGCATTTAAAGATTGGTGCTAAACGGAGGATTGCCATTCTTCTTCATCCACCCTGAAATCAGCCCAGGCCCTGCAGCCTGAGCACATGTGAATATGTCCCTGTAGTGTTTACTCAGAGAGACTGAGAGAGGAGAAAGGGCAAAAGAGAGAGGGATAGAAGGAGGGAAAGAGAGGGAGGGAGAGCGGTGGGACAGCTCTGGAGAGCTAAATCTATAGGACAGAGAGAGATGTTAAGTTGGAGGTGAGAAATAACTGGTGCAATGCAGGTGAGAGAAGAGAGAGAAAGAGAGTCAGCTCTCTGCAGTGCCTTGCTGTAAGGTAGCATCAATCCAAAGCCCACTTAGCTGCCATCTCCGCCTTCAGTCTCCAATGAGACCCCATATGGAGAGAATAGGAAGGACAGCCACCGGCCCTGCAGTACTGTACACTGCTAACTGCACTATGCAACAGCATTAATCACCGATATCACTATTGACCTCACCCCATGTGTGTATTGCCATAAATATAATTATCTCGTATTCAGTCCTTTAATCACATTTCATTTTTCAGTAATCATGCTTAAATTTACTGCACTGCGAGAAGGAAGAAATAGGTAAGGGTGGAAAAGATGGTCAAGCTTTTATTTTCTACCAATTTGTCACCGTGTTGTTTTTGGAACATCCTACTAATTTCTTCTGTTCCTTAACACACAGTTTGTTTATTCTCCATTTCTAACCACCTCTGTTGTAATGGCCCTCTAACTCCTGCCCTCCTCCAGTGTTCCCAATAACTGCAGTCATCACAATCGCATTACAATTGGCGCACTGAAGAAATAACGCTGAAACGTGACACTCAGCCCATCCAAAGTGGTGCCCATTATCGGCAAAGACGTTCAAACGCAAAGCGTTCAGATCTATAAAATGTTGGCCCGATATTCATTTTTCTCCCCCCCCCATTGCTCCGTTCTGTTTGGTTTCTCTCCCATTAGCGTGTTGACAGACAGTGGATCGTCCATGCTGTGGAGATGCAGAGAGCGTGGGAGTTGACGGCCAGGATTGTGCCACACAACATGTCTGCTTTCTTGTAACGAACCATCTTCTTGCATACGTTCCAAATACTATTTATGAACCAAGACGTGTTTGTTTTCACTTCATTCTGTTTTACTTGAAATCTGACCTTGAATGAGTTGACATTGTTTAGTTTTATGTTTGTATTCGGTGTCCACGGCATCCACATGACCGCTTCATTAGACCCCAATTTTACGTAATTTTGTTAACATGATGACTGAAAGATTCCAGTGAAAAAAATGGTTGAAGAATTTCCTGTTGGCGCATTGATGTGATTGGTTGAAATGAAGAAATGTCATTTTCCACAATGAAATGTATTTTTCTTTTGCTGATAATGATGATAAATCTAATTTGTGAGTACAATGTGTGTAAGTCATGTTCAATGAGCATCCTGTCTTAGTCATTTAGAGCTGGCTGCTCATATAATGCCCTGACATTTTGCCGTTCCATTCATTCCCTTTGTTTCACCTGTTGATCTAGTTTCTCACTTTGTTCTGCTATTTGACATCATATTTCATTTGAATTTTCATTTCCCCATTCGCAAATCTTCATGTTTGGTTAGTATTCAGTGATTGCACTTCAGTTCCAGTTCATGCCCCCATGTCATTCCAGTTTTGCTAATACAGAGGTTGTGCCAAAACATCAGTGGTCCTAATGCCTTACTCAGTTGTGCCTCACACACCGCTGCCTGTCTTTTCCCCTGTCTCTCCATTCCTCTCTACCTCCCATACCAGATTTACTGGGGCTGCTCTTCTTAACCTATCTATCATTTGTCCTTTACCTTTTTTCTTTTCTCTTTCCTTTCCCTGTTTCTTCTCTCCTCTCTCCATCTCTCCCTCTGTCTCTTAACATCTGATCCTTCTCTACGGCGGTCTGTCAGAAGGAGAAGATATTTAACATGTTGATAAATCACACATTTCATTATCATAGGCCTGCCAAGCCTTGAATAAATGCATACACAAAGAATGTGCAAACACATGCACGGACACACACACACACACACACACACACACACACACATACACAGGAGAAATAATACAATCTCACTTGCATCTGAATACATCGTGATTCCTCTCTGTCTCAGAGTGCTTCAGCAGAATTGCAAAAATGCTAATCTAAATGCTGCCATCTGCCCCTCTTTGCCAAAACAAAGCCGTTTTCCTTCTCTTAAGTGGATTATCATTAATCAATAGTGATTATGGGTTGAAGCTGCCCTGGCCTATAGCTTGGGTCTGTGTGCCAGGAGTCAGTAATCAGTACAGTAGAGGGATGGACAGGGCCAGCGGCCTCCTCCCAGCCAAATAACACTACTGCCAGGTCATCACTATCTACTCCAGTACTGGGAATCAGCCCAGTTACACTTCCACATTCACCACACACACACACACCACACACACACACATACAGGCATGCACGTGCTTGTATATGATAAGATAAGATACGATAAGATGAAATTGATTCCTGTGGGGAAATTGGGTCAATGGACACATATACTGTAGACATGCACACACACACACACACACACACACACACACACACACACACACTCACACACACACATAATGTATACATGCACATGCACACACACACAAACACACACACACACACACAAATATAGGCTACATAATGTACCTACAAGCAACTCATCTCACAGAAAGTAGGAACGTGAGTTATCACCCAGGATTATTTTCTCATGCCCCTCAGGATACCTGGATGCCACAAAGACAATTAGTAGTCCTGAATCACTGCTGGCTAGAACTGGGAGTGTAGGAGTGAAAGCTACTAAAAACAGCAGCAACAACACCCTGATGTGAGGGTGAAAGCTAGCATGCTAATTTTCCAGTGTGAAACAAATTCTGTTCTGTGAAAGACGGCAGGTAGAGACGACACACTGATGGCCTAGACTGACAGGACATTCTTTTGCAGATCAAAGATACGTCCAGCTCACGAAGGGGTGATGCATTTGAACGTGTTGCCTCCTCAAACCTCTCACAGTAACCATCTATTTGACTGCACCTACACAAAGGAATATAGTCAAATCACACTGTGCACTTTCTCCAGTGTCCTACTTGTTTATTGATGATAATCCTGATGAAAAGCACATGCATTCTGGTTGTTTGTCTTGAACCATTGACTGTAGCCCTGCTTCTTCACTGATAGTCATTTCAGTTCCTGATCAGAGAAAGATCATAGTATCAGATAAGCAACAGTCTCTTCTCTACTCCACGGTCAAGCAATAATACCGTAATAACTCATTACCTGCTGTCCATTTAAAGCTGGCTAATAAACACCAAAACGACCACATGTATTTGGGAGCAGAGGCGAGCAATCAAGCAGTTATTCAGTCAAACATTATGCTTAAAGAAATATGAGATACAGTGGGGTCCAAAGGTCCACTACCAAGAAACCTTTTGTTTCATCATTTGTCAAAAAATAATAGAATATTTTAGTCACATTATAGGCCTCAAGATTATATCACTTAAAAAAATAATTAATAATTACAAATATTTTTCAACAGAAGTCTTTTTCAAAGTTAAAGCACTAGCAGTAGCGACAATAATGCAGAGAGGGCCGTATTCATTTCGTCAATATCTGGTTTTATGTGTTAAAAGACCAAATTAATCCACACTGTGTATTAGAGCACACATGTGTTAATATTTGAATGAAATAAATGGTGACAACAACTTGAGAAAACCAAATGGTGTGAACAAGATATTCAGATATATTTCAATTTCTGAAAGATCTAAAACTTTAGATTTGTACCACTTCTAAATAATGTATTCTTTAATAAGAAGAAGTATCGTTTTTGATGAATGATGAAAACAAACAGTTCTTGGAAGTGGACTCAGACTTTTAGACCCCAATATTTTATTTAGAATGGGTGGCTTCAGTGTGAATCAAACCCTTAATGCTAGTCATTGAGTGCACACACACACACACACACACACACACACACACAATGCACTTGTGTTTATCTTATAGACTTGTAATTAACGTGCAGACCTCGGTCCCTGCTCTCATTGTTTTTTCCTCTGGTCTTCGCTGTGAGAAGAGAAGAGTAGGGGAATTAGGTTTACTGTTCCCCTCTGGGTTCATAGGCTCAATAAAGCATCAATCACAGCTCGCATGCATCAGTCTCTCTCTGTTCTGCTCTCCGCGGAAAACTTTATTCTTGATTGCCTGGCAAGAGATTATTGCACAGGGGACTCAAAAAACAAGCCAGAGCTTTTCATGTGCCTCTGTGTATGAGTGTGTGTGTGTGTGCAGTAGGGTGTGTAATAAATGGTTTCCAGTATGATTTGTAGCCAAATGTACAGGCCAAAACACTCACCACCTTTAGAGAGAGAGAGGGAGTTGGTCAGGTTTTCCTGCCTCTACCAGCTCGCACTGACAGCTATTTCGTCTAACATCACATGCAGACACACACACACACACAGACACACACAGACACCAATAGTGACGTCTATGATTCATCAGTGAGACATCTGTATCTTTTTTAGACCTAAAGTGACACTGTCATGTCACAAATGAACACAGTAAATGTCACCTTTATAATCGTCTATGCTTTATATAGCAATGGAACTAAATTAAGAACTGACGCACATTCACTAGAACAGTTATTTTTTACCTATCCTCTTTTCTAACACCCAAATGTCTCTGCCTCTCTCTCTCTCACACAAACAAACATACACACACACACACATGCCATTTACCCAGAAGCTGTCCTTCAGTCCTTGATCACCCATGGCCTCACTTCTCCCTCCCTGTCTCTCCATCCTTCCACATGCATGTTACCTTGGCGGGTGTGATTGCAAAGAACCTCATATGGTGCTGTGCTTGTTGTGAACCGGAGGCCGTCGGAAACGGGCTGGTACAGTAAGTGATGACTGTGCCTGCCACAGTGACACGGAGGAGCCTAGAGCTACGGTACACTCCTACAGGACGTAGCACGCTCTTTAATTAACTAATGAAATATTAACCACCTCCTCATTCTCCTTCTGCCCTCTCTGACTCCTTCACCACTCCATTCTTTCAGTGTTTCATATTCCCCATCTTCTTTCCCCCACTTTCTTTTTTTCTTCTTGAATGTTACTGGTTCCTATATATAGATGAAGAAGTCATATCTCTACGCAATCCCTGTTGGGGTATAGATACGGGATTCACACATACTTTTCCTTCACTGTTCATGTAAACACACAACATTCTCCCCTGCTATTGATTTAATATCACACTGTACAATATCATTATTTAGATAGGATAAATAGTGATGTAAAAAACGAGAAGGAAGAAAGAGGTACTGTATGAAGACAGAGAGGGGTAGGGTGTTCTGGAGAGAAAAGGAGGGAATTTTTTTTTTCTTTCATTGAAAACACTGTATGACTAGATGCTTTGCAATGAAATACAATACCATGTTAGGCTCATATGGAGAACAGTGCATGTAAATGTGTGTATGTGTGTGTATGTGTACAGAGAGTGTGCAGAGCAGCAGAGATGGATCGAGATAGGAAAGAGAGAAAAGGAAGAGGGGAAAACGGCATAAATACACACACAAACACACACACACACACACCCACACAAAGGCACACTCACATACATGCAAGCACACACACAAACACGCACACACACACACACAAACACACACACTAAATGACAGCCACAAGGTCCCTGGGTGCTGCTGCGATATTGGCAGGCCGGCCCAGTGCCTATCAATAAAGCTCCGGCACAGGCCGCAGGCCAGGACCCCGTGCTGTTCTCCCAGGTGCCTGATCTATATTAGGGTGGGTTTCCAGACAACCTGAGCCAGCAGGGTGCATGGTTGGCCTTGGAGATTCGGTGGGGGGGAGTTGAGGCCCCGGGGAGGTACTTATTAGCCACAGACACAAAGGAGCAAGCAAAAAAATGCACACATTCAGAAAATGTCAGTCCCAGTGGTTTGTCAAAGTGAGCTGGGAACAGCATGGAGTGAAGCTTCTCCCTCTATTCCATGTGTAGGAATCTATTAAGAAGCATCACGTGAGCACACATGGGAGCAAAAGTGTAAAACTTACAGCACTGTTTAATGGTATGCCTTCCTGTTTGCTTCCTTTTTTCACTGTTAACTGGTTTGTCACTACTTTTATTAGCTAAATAGCTAACCTGAACAAACAGTTTGTTTAGCTAGATTATGTTTGCAGCACGCATCTTTTAGGCCCAGGACTTATCGCGATTCTTGATTTTACTTTAGAGGTGGCATACCTTTTGTCAGCCAGCAATAAGATAATATCAGCATAAATTCAAGACTTGTTATAGCTATGAAACAACATTTTTACAAAATAGCAGACACCTCTGTTAGTGAGTCCCACAATGAATTACTCAACTCAATCACGCAGATTCATCCACTACAAAGTGAGAAGGCAAAGATGTTCAGTGGTCTACCCACAATGCCAACTGGGTAGACAGCTGTTTGTCGACCATGTACTGTATGGTCCTTTTCTTCCTCATAGTCTCCTCATTTCAAGTTTCATCCTTCTCAGTGGCGAGGTAAATATTCAGCTAGGGCTTTATCACCTAACAGAAACCCAGTGTCCTTAGAGGGAGCCGGGAGCTTCTGTATTATATTATATACCTGCCTTGACCTGTCGTGTTCAACGTCACTCACAGACGGAGGGGGATTAGAAAAAGAACGCTTAAAGAGGCAGGGTTTCCAAGGATAAGAGGGGTATGAAGATGTTGAAGAGAATAGAACAGTTGAAGATAAGAAGAAGCAATATGTGGGCGCTTTCACACCTGCCCTGTTTGGAGCGGTTGAATCAAACCGTTAGCACTGCTAATGCAGTTCATCTGGGAAGGTGAGAACATGCCAGTCACACTCAGGACCCCAATAAGCAACTGGCCCAGGAGTGAGTTTTTACAGATGTCTTTTATCTATGTGCATCATATCGTTGGCACGGTGGAATTGAACACAACCTAAAATTCAGTTCATTACTTTTCTGCCATTGTTTACAGCCATAAAAAATCAATATAGTAATAAAAAAATTCCACTTTTCAGTATTTTTAATATGGTGCCCATTGCTGAGTACCTTGTGCACTTTTTTCAGTGCTGGCTTTTCCATGTGTATTAGTAGGCTGACCAGACTGATAACTCAATGTTGTTATCTGATGGATGTGTTGTCCACTGTTGTGTATAATAACAGTGTGCCTTTTGCAAGCTGAATTCCTTTTGGGACAATATTGACTGTATCGTAGTTTTTTTGCATCTTGTCATATCGTATTGTATCATAATGTTCCCCATCGTTTCACATCACATCGTATTGCCCTGTATTCTATTGTAAAAAGCTGATCTCTGTGAACATTTTGTTAAAATGATTGTTTGATTCAAACCAAGTCAAACAACAGTTTGTTGGTTTGTTTTGTTCAAACCACGTCTGTAAAAAAAAGTGAAATACAAAAAGCATTGTAATATTTCAAAAGATAAGTAGAAAGAGAGATGCTGTAGCCTGTGGAGACTGAATTACTTTTTGGCCACATAATTCAATATCGTCAAATATGGTTGACATAGTCTCTATATTTATGCAGGCAGATAATTGAGAGATGACAGAAAAGGGTTGATGATTCTTTTGTAAAATACTTAAAACTCTTCCACCGGCGATTTAAGATTTAATGTAGACTCATGCCCAGACTTGAGACTTAACTTGGGGTTGCATAAAGGGGCTTAATAACAAGCCAATCACAAATGTTCAGCATGGGCCCAGGTCCATGCAGAGAGACCCCCCTCTCCCTCTCAATTCTCACTTCTCTCTCACCTCTCCCCTCTTCCTCTATCAGGTACACCTGGAGAGGACAAATCCTGCCTTTCATCATGGGGGGGTTGATAACATCCCACTTCAAAGAGGCTGCTCTGACATGGGACAAAGCATACACTCACACAGGTGCACAGCTGACACTGCATCCCCCCCCTCTCTCTCTGTCTCTCTCTGTCTCTCTCTTTCTTTCTCTGTGAGTGCGCAAAGCAACTAACACATGGATACACTATACACAAAAACACACACACAATTATGTGGGCAAACCTCCAACAACTGAAGGGGAAACCTTACAGTAGTTCCAGGTGTGATGCGCGTTTGCAGCTGTGCTAATGTCCCCCAGTTAATGTCCCACAGAAAATTCAGCACACATTGTGAAGCAGCGTGACCTTTGCCTTTTCTCTTCATTCTAAATCCAATGTTAATAGTAGATCATTACAATTAGCATTAGAATACAGTCGGTTACCTTTCTATGTTGTGACCTCCATGCCATTTAGCATCTAGGGAAAAGCTGTTCACGAAATGTTCAACACTGTCAGTTTTCTGCAGATATCTCATGTCCAAAAAATATTTTTGGGGGGAATGGAAGAAAATTGGTAGATTGCATGCATTTTTGACAGGTTACCATCTATTATCAATATGCAACAAAGGTGCATGTGTCACTGCACAAACACAAATTGGAGACACTTGTAATAGCTGGAGAAATCATCACCTTTATTATTATTATTTTAATATTAAGCTATATCTTGCTTTCCATTGTGATCACAAGAACAGAAATGATCATGTCTCAGTCACCTCTGCCTTTATAAAAAAGGAAGCATGGGAAATGTACATACATATATTCTTTTGATGACATTTTAATAGAATGGCAAGCACATTTTGAGTGATGACAGGCTGTCAATGAAATGTGGTTAGATACAGTGGCACAATCACTTTTGATGTGCACAGTCCCAGTGTCAGGAATCATATCAACTGTCATTTACAGTTGAGAAAAAATGGTGGGGTTGCAGTTACGAGGTTTCTGTGGGACACCGACAATATGAGACAATATGAGCGGCTGTGCCTGGAGCAGTCAGGCTCACTGGCCCTCAAATCTGCACTCAGCTAGTCACCCCGTCCCAACTTTATTGCCTCTGCTAATGCATTCACCTCACATGCACAGACTGAGTAGAGGCATGGGCACATAAACAGTACATGCACACACATACAATAAGCACATACACACAGAGATACACC